>JASDQU010105871.1:40265-79593 GCA_032191745.1 Picea mariana
AGCACCTTGTCAACATGTCGCACATGATCCTCCCAAGACTTGCTATAGATTAGTATATCATCAAAAAATACTAACACAAATTTTCGAAGGAAGGGATTGAAAATGGAATTCATCAACCCTTACAATGTGGAAGGCGCATTTGTAAGGCCAAAAGGCATGACCAAAAATTTATAATGGCCTTCATGAGTTCGGAATGCTATTTTTGGGATATATTCTTCCTTCATTATGATCTGATGATACCTTGAACGTAGATCCAATTTTTTGAAATGGATCGCTCCATGTAGTTCATCTAACAATTCATTAATGACGGGAATGGGAAACTTACCTTTAATAGTGATCTTGTTGAGCTCTCTATAATCTAGTCACATACACCATGAGCTATCTTTCTTGAATACCATTACCACTAGTGCAGAGTAAGAACTTTGGCTAGGTCTAATAATGCCAGCCTCTAACATTTCTTCAACCATGTGCTCAATTTCACTCTTCTAGGCGTAAGGGTATCTATATGGCATGATGTTAGGAGGAACACTCCCAGGAATTAGGTGAACTTCATGATCATGATTTCGAGTGGGTGGAAGACCTTTGGGAATATCTTCAAATACTTTGGAATGATTATCAATGATACTTTGGAGATCTTGAGGAATAGATGGCTTAGATGTTTTAACATCTAGTGAGCATAGTTGTTCAATAATGCCTTGATGCCTGTTTTTCAATAATTTTGTCATGTTGTTAGAGCTTATCACCTTATCGGGTTTCCCTGTGATACCTCTTAACTCAATTTATTTTCGTTCCAATGAAAATTTCATGAAAAGTTCTTGAAAATTAAAAGACATTGTTCCTAATGATTGTAACCATTGGATTCCTAGTACAACATCTGCACCACCCATGGGTAGAGTAAAATGCATGAAAAATATTATCGTGTGACACAAAAATTGTGTCCAACTGGTAATAGTTCATGAACCCAAATTTTTCATGGTGGATATTGGTGCACGACATAAAAGTAGTGTGCACCAGTTATTGGCATGACATAGATATGATCCGCATTGGTTATAGGTGTGTGGAGTATGCACTACCTTATGGTGTTGTTGTGCATGCTAAATATGGGTTACAAGTTAAAAACATTCCCCTCAAAGTCATTTGGATGGTCTACAACAACAGAAAACCAGTGAATTGCTATCAGATTTTATATTGTTTGAAGGTCATCTTCTTGCAGTGTGTTTTTGAGGCCCAAAACAACATTTTTATCTACTCAAAAACCCTGAGAAAAGAGTGTACCAGGGTACACTCTATCTCTGTAGCTCAAATGAAAGATCCAGGAGTGAGCTTTCTAATGGTGTAAATTGTTTGTCAATCAGAGTTGTTGGGAGGAAGTTACAGGTGTTGGGCCCTTCATGTTTTAGTAAAAATAAGTTGTGCAAGAAATAGTATAGTCTCAGTTTTACTTAGCAAGTTGTGCAAGCCACAAAGGAGCTGGAAAACAGATCAAGGGAGGAAAAAAAAAGTGGTTAGAGAGACAGAGCAACACCAGCAAGGAAATATAAGTTACAACAGGACAAGAACAAGAAAGCATGTGAAGTATCAAACAAGAAAATCCCAATGAGATTATATATACAAGATGTATATGATTGTAAAGGGTTATATGGTATACATGGGATTACCATTCAATCCAACTAGGTTCTGTTATTGTAATTAATATCCATTTTTTGGAAAAGGGTAGATATACTCTGATGAATGAGCTCAGAGTTAGAAAGGATTGTAACAGAGTAATGACTTGTATCTATTGGATTGTATCTGAGAAACTCTTGTGATGATAATATACGGAAACACCTAAAATTTTGAAATATTTTTTCTAATTCTCTATCTGTGTTTATGAATTTTCATTTTACTTTACTTCGTCATGCCCAATAAGAACAATATGTTATAGTTGTTTACAAATGTTGTCGTAAATATTTTTTCTTTACTATTAGTCATGAATGGGTTCATATCTGCTACTTGTTATTTCATCTTACGCAAAAATATGGTGAATCTTGAAGATTCTAGAGATCTAGCTCAGTATTCTCCTTGCCCTTCCATATCTTCTTGTCTTGATTGCATTTCAAGTGAGACTTCCTCTCTCTGGAAAAGATCAAAATTCTAGTGCTCTAGACTACTCGGTACCTTTTATTGGTAACCTAAGAAGGTCCCTGGTTTGATCAACGTTGTGCCAACAACAGGACAAACTGTGGAAGGAAAATTTTAATACCCAACTAACTTCAAAAGGCCATAAATTTCTTCTCTAGAATCAGATTGAGGCACAGGAGGAGTCTATGGAAAGCTATTGAACCATAGGAAATAGTCCTAGATATGAATTTAAATTCTGGGCAAGCAATACTACAGTCCTAGTTTTAGTTAGCAAGTTGTGCAAGCCACAAAGGATATGGACAACAAAGCAAGGGAGGAAACAAAAAGTGGTTAGAGAGACAGAGAAACACCAGCAAGGAAAAATAAGTTACAACTGGACAAGAACAAGAAAGCATGCGAAGTATCAAACAAGAAAATCCCAATGAGATTATATATATGAGATGTATATGATTGTAAAGGGTTAGATGGTGTAGACAAGATTGCCATTCAATCCAATTAGGTTATGTTATTGTAATTAATATCCATTTTTGGGAAAAGGATAGATATACTCTGAGGAATGAGCTCAGAGCCAGAAATGATTATAACAAAGTAATGACTTATATTTGTTGGATGGTATCTGAGAAACTCTTTTGATGATAATATACGGAAAGACCTAAAATTTTGAAATATTTTGTCTAATTCTCTATCTGTGTTTATGAATTTATATTTTACTTTACTTCTTCATGCCTGATAAGAACAATATGATATATTTGTTTGAAAATGTTGTCACAACTCTATTTCCTTTAGTATTAGTTCTGAATGGGTTCAGATATTCTACTTGTTAGTTCATCTTGCGCAAGACAATGGTGAATATTGAATATTTTGGAGATCTACCTAAGTATTCTTCTTTCCCTTCCCTATATTCTTGTCTTGGTTTTGCTTCGTATGAGACTTATTTTCTCTAGAGAAGATGAAAATGCCAGCGCTCTAGACTACTTGGTACTATTTGTTGGTAATATAAGAAGGAACCTGGTCTGATCAACTTTGCGCCAACAAAATGGTTTCATTTTTGGGACCTTCATTAAAAGGGAACCTGTAGGGAGAATGCTTCCACGGATTCACTGATCCAATATTCATGAGTGGTGGGAGAAAAATTGCGACGCCTTCATATGGAAAGAAGCGGAGATGCGAGGAAAATATTTTAGAGATACATGAGAGGTTGTCTTTTACTAAGAAAGATCGAGTGACCAGTACAATATATTTTGGGTTAAGTTTTCAGAAGAACTTTTCCACTGGATAGATAGGCTCCAAGAAGCTCAGGAATTCCAAGAACGATTCAAGAAGACTTGTGGTTGGGATACATAAAAAATTGTAATGCTTCATTGGTTGGATCGTCTGGTAACATGGGTGATCGATTTCTGATTCAATACAACATTGGAAGGATACATTATCAATTGTTCAGCTGAGAATCACCAATATGTTTCATGGGAAAAAGTGGATTTCAAGAAATGTGCAAGGGGAAGATTGTTGAGATAAATCCCCCTGTGGATTAAGGTTTTCTTGATGGAAGAGGGGATGTTGACTATGTCCTCGATTGATATGGAAACCTAAACAACCTTGCTTGGGGTGGGCTGAGGTTGGGGTGGAATCATGGCCTGAGAGAGGGGAAAGGGTTTTTTGACAAATGGGGGAGAAAAAAGAAATGGACTCAAGGGATGATAGAGCCTTGAAAAGAGTCTCCATAGTTGAGAATTGGTGGTGTGGTAAGATAAAGAAAGAAATGAAATAGTCCAAGAAGTTGCGGAAAGAATTTGGACCAAGAGAAGTCGAGGAAGGATAGAAGGAAAAGTTGCGAAAGATGAGAAGACAGGAAATATTGGCCAGTTAAAGATTAATTGTAATACCCCTAGGCCTAACACCAAATCTAAATGTAAACGCAAATGTACTTAATTTGGTGAGCTATTTGATATAATTTTTGTATCCACCTTCCATGGTATAGTGCGCACATGTACTGTGCACTAAAATGATTAAGTGTGCACATTCTAGGATAGTGCGTGCAACAAACTTAAGTGCGCGCGATTTTGAGGCCAGGGAACGTTTGTGTATATGTTGTGTTTTATAGGTTGGTGAGATAGTTACTATAAGCTAGGAGTCTTATGTGTTGAATTATGCGGGAGAGCCTATATGTTAAAGACCAGTGAGCCTATTTTTGTATATGCCTTATCATTAATATAAAATACATCATTGTGTGTAGCTCAACCATGATAAAAGAGTATGGGGCAGTAAACTCCACTAGTTAGGAAAGGGGGGGCTAAAAGTTAAGGAAAAGGGATAATCTAGGGAGCTTAAGACAAAAAGGAATATGATATGAATATTCCTTAAAGTATAAAGTATGGATAATTATTTTATCCTAAGTTCTAAGGATGGGGAAAAGTGGGCCAAAGTCACTCCCAACATGACAAGTATCAAGCTGAGAACATGCATACATATAGTTTGGAATTATTTCATTTTCCCAACCCTACCATCATCAATCACTCACTCATTTAGTTGTCCTCTATACCTTATGGTCACTATACTTGTACCTATATTCATACCCATACATGTATCTGTACCTATTTATCTTGGGAGCTGGACTGAAGAAGCGGGTTGATAGGTCCATGGGATATGAAGGGGCGGGTTGTTAGTCCTGTGACCAATTTCTCTCTCGGTGAGAAAATTTTTGGGAATTGATTTCCCGAAGGTGCCAAACTATAGCTACAAGGCTCAGAGACTTCCTTTCTAACCTGTTGTTGAAGTTATGGAAGGGAGGTGGGGAAGCTGAGGGACTATTGAGAAGAGAAGGGGCACACTTCCTAGGGTGGGATAGGCATGTATGGAATGAAGGACTGTAGGTTATTAGTTTGTGTTGGCACCTGTGACAGATTCTTTCCTGTTGTCTCAAATACATCACCCTGGTTAGGAATCCCTTTACCGTTGTGGATTTTAGTCCCAGATCGGGGGTAACCCACTATTGAGAGTGATGAGCAATGTGATCTAAGGCTGGGAGGCTCGTAGAAGCTCTGCACATAGATGGTGATATTGTTACCAAGATAAGTGTTAATTGTGTGTTAATTTATATGGTGCATTATTATTTATGTGTTTATTTTTATGTTTTTTCCTATGTGTGGTTTATACCTATCTTTATATTTATGGGTATTTCCTGTCTATGCTGCATATATATGTTTATTGTTATTTCCATATGAATATGTGCATTTACATAATGTAATTTCCTGTTTAAATTTATATATATAATTCTTCAAGATTTTATGTGTGCATATGTTTTTATTTGTATACAATTCGCCCAGTTGGATGTTGGGGATGTAACAATATGGTCTCAGAGCTTCAGTTTTCAACATTGAGCCTGGATGGGCTTGTTGGAGTTACTTCACACACACCTAGGATTTATTTTTCCTAAGGTTTTTATTTGTTCAGTAGTCATAATTAGTCATTATCCAATCTCCTATATTTTAGGAGAGAATATTCCACCCGGAGAATATTCTCTTTCAGTTCACACTTCAATTTGACTAGTTGAGTTGAGTTTAGATGTTGCATTGGGATCATCACCATGATAATTCGACCTTGAATTAGTATCATCACCAAAGTGGCATATTATCCTTGACTCCTTGATTTAACTCCTCACTACTTTCTATTCAGCTAGTTAACTGAAGACTAGTTGACTAGTTAACTCAACTAGGTGGCAGTTTAGTCCTATAACTGTTTGAGAGATTAGAATAGGTGGAAATTCACTCTTGTAACTATTGGTGTATGTCCATATCACTCTAGACCACCACTATGATGACTTGGTTCACATCAAGTCAAACTCATTGAGTTATACAGAGTATATCATGTGTAAATTTTTCATTATTCACAACAGTTAATGAGAATTCTTTCCATTCTTTCTCTCCTTCTTCTTCTTTTTCCAATTCTCTCTGAAAATGTGTGTATCATTGTTTAGATAGATCTATTATGTGTAGTTCAACACATTTACATGGTATCAGAGCCAACGAAATGCTAAGAAAAAGCTACACCAAAACATTTTGCAGGTACAAAAGATCGAAGACAACGAAAAGATGGAATTCCAAAAAGAATTCATTCTTACACCTTACAACTATTTTGCATGGAAGGAGAAAATATCCATACATATCCAATATAGAGGGTTGTATAGGTTAACCATGAATATAGATACAGAGCTGACATCGGCCATACAAAAATGCAAGTACTTAAATCTCATGATGAGGCACTCGAAACGATCTGAGTCTTATTTCTCCCGATCTCCTTTTTCATATATCTTTCTGTAAGACTCCCAATGAAGCTTGGAATATATTGGAAGGGATCTTTAGAAAATAGGATGAGATGATGGGACACATTTTGGAGGTGTAGATTCTCACATTGGATCCAAAAATCTTCGAGAATATACAAGATTTCTTTACAAAATTCAAGGATTTACTGTCGCAACTCAAATCTTGCGGGGTTGATAAATCGAAGGAGGAGAAACAAATGGTTCTCACTATTCTTTCCAAGCTTGGTCCTAAATTATTTTTGTTTGTATCCACATTCCATACTGTCAGATTCGCCTCTGGAGCCACCTAGAAGATGCCTTCTCTCGAGGACTTTATCGAATACTTGACACAAGAGAAAACCAAGCTCATCAACATGGGCACAATCAAAGGCCCAAGGGCGCATGCACTCACTGTTCATGATGGCAGCCACAAATATAAAAAATCTAAAGATAAATATAATTGGAAATTTCATGCAGATACAAAGAAGGAAGGGTACAAAAAACCCTTCATTGATGCCTCTGGATCAAAAGGAGAAAAGGGAAGAAAAAGAGAGAAATGCACACACTGTCAGAAAGGATTCCATTCAGAATCTGCATGCATTAAAAAAAAATAGATATGATGTCTCAGATACTTTATCAAAACAACCTTGGATATCACATCCCCGAGTGTGCAAAGAATAAGAAGCCAGAAGATTTGAATTCCAATAAAGTCAATTCTAGCCATGCATTGATTGCAATCGACTCCTGTCCCGATGCTTAGATCGTAGATTCAGGAGAATGACATCACATGGCTGCATTAGAAATAGTCTATTCTTCTTTGTATGCATGCAAAGGTCCTCCTATTCTGGTGGGGAACAACTCTTCTGTCAAAGTCACCGGTAAAGGAAGGATTGAACTCACCAATGGAAGCTTCGAGAACATGTTGCATGTTCCCAAGATTTTTGTCAACCTTCTCTCCATGTATCAGATGACAAATTCTAGCACCGGAAATAAATTCATATTCACACCAAATTATATGGATATATACAACATGCAAACCAACTCTAGGGTTGCTATTAGTGAGGTAAATAATTAGTCTAGATTGTATACATTTTCTGAATTCATTGAACCTAATTCTGCTTTACTGCTTACTCATGTTGATGAAAGTAGTAAGATATGGCACGAAAGGTTTGAACATTTGAATTTTAGATACATGAAACAAATTATCAAGCACTGATTAGTTGATGGTCTACCAGACATCCTCTTCTCCAAGGGAGTATGTGAGGGATGTGTTCTCAGAAAACACCCTCAAGAGGAATTCGTCAAAGGAAAGTCTCAGTGAGATTCCACACCTTTAGATCTGATCCACAGTGACCTCATGGATCCTTTTCTGCATCCATTGATCAACAAAGTGAGGTTTGTTCTTATTTTTGTTGATGATTTCTCACGTTTTACTTGGATCTAGTTTCTCAAAAAAAAATTTGAGGCCTTTCAACACCTCAAAGATTTCAAAGCTTTAGTTGAGACACAGCCCGGAAAGAAGATCAAAGTCCTCTAAACTGATAACAGGGGAGAGTATGTGAATCATGAGATTCATAATCTTTTCCATGAGGCATGGATTCAGTTGCAACATACAGTTCCCTACACTCTACAGCAAAACAGAGTTGCGGAGTGGAAAAACAGATCTCTAAAGGAGATGGCATCTTTCATGTTGCATGCAAAGTCATTACCATAGAGATTATGGGCCGAAGCACTTAACTATGCAACATACATCCAAAATAGATCTCCTCATAGATATTTCAAGCATAATACACCCTATGATGCTTGGGGCAGCCTCAAACTGGAAGTGACCCACTTTCACATTTTTGGTTCTCGTGCATGGGCCCACATTCCCTCTGAAAAGAGGAAGGCACTTGATCCACAGAGCACTGAGTGCATTTTTGTTGGATACCTTGACAGTGTGAAGGGATATTGTCTTATTGATATTTCCTCAAACTGGCTCATCATTGAGCATAGTGTCCAATTGAAGGAAAGTGTCTTGCATGTACCTCAACAACCACATGCAGACACCTTCACTCTTCCACTTGTCCGAGATGATGAGCATGCATATGCTGAATCTTCTTCAAATGAGAGCTCTAATTCAGAGGACTCAGATGATTCATATTCATATTTAGAGTCAGTACAGTCGGATGCAGAGTCAAAGCATCCAGATACAGTTGTAGAGCCAGAGCAGAGGCCTAAGTGGGAACAAACTACTCTTCAGGATGAAGGGGATCTCATCGGTGATCTGACCGATACTAGGAGGACTCAATCTGATTTCTAGGAGCCTCCTGTTGCACTCACTACCACTGAACCATTGCCCTCCAGGCATATTTTCTTTCTTCAGTATTTAGATGCACGGTCTTATGGTGAGGCTGCTGGAAATCCCTTTTGGGAATCCACCATGTAGGAGGAGTACAACTCCCTCCTTGAGAACTAGACTTGGGATCTGGTTCCCCTTCCTTCTGGAAGGAAACTTGTCAAATGCAGATGGGTCTACAAGACGAAGAGCGCAGCGGATGGTTAGATCAACAGATACAAAGCTAGACTTGTTGCCAAAGGCTTTCAGTAGGTTCATGGTATTGACTATGATGAGACCTTCGCTCCAGTAGCAAAGATGGATTCCATACAATTGGAACTTGCCATTGTGGCAGCCAAGGGATGGGAATTCCATCAGATGGATTTGAAGAATGCATTTCTTCATGGTGATCTCTCTGAGGAGATCTACATGGAGCAGCCACGGGGATTTATGCAGGACTCATCTTTGTTCTGTCAACTGAAGAAGTCACTTTATGGCCTCAAGCAGGCTTTGAGGGCATGGTATGCCAAGATGGACTCCTACCTGTTGTCACAAAACTTTGGACATTGTAAATCAGACCCGAATGTATACATGCTCAGGAAGGCTAATTCACTTCTACTTTTAGTTCTGTATGTCGATGATTTGTTGATCACTAGTTGCTTGACTTCAATGATTGTTGCATTCAAGAGGATTCTTCATGACAAGTTTTTGATGACGAACATGGGTCCACTACACTTCTTCCTTGGACTTGAGATCATTTAGGATGCATTAGGAATCAAATTGTCTCAAGCCAAGTATGCACGATATATCCTTGAGAGATTTCACATGACAGACTGCAAGTCTACTCCGACTCCTTTCCTATCATGATTCAAACTTGAGGATGGCGGGGAGACTCCACTGGTTGATAGCACACTATACAGACAGCTACTGGGGAGCTTGTTGTATCTCACACACTCCAGACCATACCTCTCATATGTAGTTTGTGTAGTTTCAAGGTTCATGCAAGCGCCGCATGAGCTACATTAGAAAGATGCAAACTGTATCCTTTGATACATACAGGGCACCATCACCTTTGGGATTCATTATGCAACAGACTCTACATTAGATCTCATTAGGTTTACTGATTTTGACTGGGATGGCAATAGAATTGATCACAAGTCCACATCTGGTTACTCACTTAGTCTTGGTTCCGGGCCTATATGTTGGTCGAGCAAGAAGCAAGCTTCCATTGCTCTATCTTCAGCTGAGGTAGAGTACAAAGGGGTAGTTAACATAACCATTTAGGCTATGTGGCTACAACAGTTTCTCACTGAGTTGGGCATTCGGTTTCATCGACCGATCGTCATCTGGTGTGACAACCAAAGCACTCTGAAGTTCTGCAGAGATCTAGTTCATAGGCAGTGGATGAAGCACATCGAGATCCACACATATTACATCCAGGACTTGGTACACAAGGGGATCATCTACTTATATTTCTTTCCTTTAGTAGAACAGACGATAAACATTTTCACCAAGACCTTCACTGAGCAGAAATTCCATTCTCTGCGAGGTAGTCTTGGAGTGAAGGACACAGTTGCCTAGCAACTATAGTTCTTCTTTTTTACATACATTGTACCTTGAGGGGGAGTTTTTCCCATGATTTTTTCCCTCTTTCCTCACTTTATTTTCAGTGTATCTTTTGTACTTGGGTACCTAACATGGCCTCGTTGCCGGGACCTAGTCTTTATTTTCACCATAGTGATGCTCAGGGGGGGTGTTGGAGTTACTTCACACACACCTAGGCTTTTTTTTTCATAAGTTTTTTATTTGTTCATTAGTTATAATTAGTCATTATCCAGTCTCCTATATTTTAGGAGAGAATATTCCACCTGGAGAATATTGTCTTTCAGTTCACACTTCAGTTTGACTAGTTGAGTTGAGTTTAGATGTTGCATTGGGATCATCACCATGCAACATTGGGATCATCACCATGCTAATTTGACCTTGCCTTGGTATCATAACCAAAGTGGTGCATTAGCCTTGATGCCTTGTGTTAAATCCTCACTACTTTATGTTCAGTCAGTTAACTGAAGACTAGTTGACTAGTTAACTCAACTAGGTGGCAGTTCACTCCCATGACTGCTGGTGTGTGTCCAAATCAATCTATACCACCACTATGGTGACTTGATTCACCTTGATTCTAACTCATTGAGTTATACATAGTATATCATGTGTAAATTATTCATTATTCACAATGGTTAATGAGAATTCTTTCCATTTTTTCTCTCCTTTCTTTTGCAAATCTCTCTACAAATGTGTGTATCATTGTTTAGATGGATCTATTATGTGTAGGTAAACACATTTACAAGGCTGACAGATTTTATTTGAAGTGAAATTTCATAGAGTATTGATTTCAAAGTGGCCAAATTTCAAGTTTCAGAACATCCATGGTAAAGATTAGAAGCAATTGCATGGAATTGGGAGAAAGCCCCAATTTTTGTTGTTAAATTCGTGCGAAAATTTAGAAATTTGGCCAAGTACTGAGATATTCCTAATTTAATATTTGTTCTATCAAATTTAGGCATTCAATTAGTCGAATTTGAAGTTACATGGAAGCTATGATAGATGGAGCGAGATTAGTTGATTAAAATTCTCAATTTGTGAATTAAGTGTTGGCATGTTTTACAGACAGTGTATGCTTGCCATTGATGGAAAGTACAATAGGAAAGATGGTAGAAAATGTGAAAAGGATTGTAGGTATTTCATTGATGACAATATCAGAGAAAGAATCGATGAAAAACAAGAACAAAGTAAGCTCGAGAGTAATTAGTGTAGAGTCGATCACAGTGCCTAAGCTCGAGAGGAGAAGCGTCAGTGATCATTGGATCCCATTTAAATTTCTGAAATAAGGAGGACCGTCAGATCTGATTATAGACAAGAAGAATGCACAGAAGAGGAGGAAAAATCTCAGGTGTCAGATCTGAGCATAAGTTCTGACCATCGTTGGATTAGGGAGAACCTGCACATTCATTAAAGTGTAAGGAGAAGCGGTTATACAAAATCCCGAAAGAAGGAGGACCGTCCATCTACGGGCAGGACACGTGGACACAGATCAAAATTTTGCTTACTAGAAAGTCAAAGGTATGAAATGCTCCAGCCTTTCACCTCTCAAACTTTCGATATGCCAAATCGCAAAATAATCTCAACTGTTAGATCAAGGCCGAATATGGACCATTGATTAGGAACAACGAAGGCTCATGGAGTTGTGAAGTCTCGATAAAATATTGATCGTTTATCCAAGAGGGATGCTTGGCAGAATATTAGAGCATGTCAAAGACGCCATTTCAGAGTTTGACGGATTGGGAGTTGGAAGCGTCAAGAACATTCACCACAGGAATGCCAAAATCGCGATTTGCGAAATCATGAAATGATATGAGCCATCAGATCAAGGGTTGATTTGGACCATTGATCCCATGCCATTTCAGAGTTTCACAGATAAGGAGTCGGAATCATCAAGAACATTCACCACAGAAATGTCAAAATTGTGATTTTTTGAAATCACGAAATGATCTGAGCCGTTGGTTCGAAGAGATCATGGACCATTGATCCGACCCCCTTTGATGTATTGGAGACCAGGATTTTAGTTACCAGGAGATGGAGAAGTCAGAGACTCTCAACATTAGGAGTCCCGAAATGCTGAAAAGAAAAATCTCAAAAAGAAATTTATGGACAAGCGCTTGGTCATGGCCATAGTCATATAGAGAAAGGAGCTAGCTCATAAAAGCTCTGTTTCGGAGTTTCAGAGATCGCGACATGGACTGGTGAGACACTTGGCCACAGGAAATCCAAAATGATGAAATACGAAAAAAAGGAAAGCTTATGAAGATCATTCAATGGTGTAGATGAAACTGAAGGAGATCAGAGGGCTACTATTGCATGACACAGTGAAACTGCCAGAAAACAGTGATGAGTTCTACCAGAGGACTCAAAGACACTTCAAGGTGATTGACAGAAGAGGTGAAGAGTCTCAAGAGATCAGCCAGTAGAACAAAGACTATTCATGGAGGCGACTGACAAGTGGATGAGCGTTGAAGTTTGTAACTGAAGTAGAAAGTATAAGCTTGACTATGCCATATAAGCCGAGGTATCTCGACTGCCAGAGAGGCTAAGGAATATCAGCATGACATCCAGTGATGTTGAATGCGTGGCCAAACCGCTAGAGAAGCTGAAGGGTTACCATGATGATTGGACAGAGCACTCGAGATGTGGAAGAGATTAACGCGGTGTGAGAAGGCAGAGGAGGGGGAACATTGCATGCAGAAGGCACACAGAAGTGATAAGTACACCACACAGAGAAGTGATGAGTTGTTGTTGCTGAGGTGAAGTAATGCATTTGGAGGAAGAAAAGGGGTGGTGTAGCATCTGAAATGGATAGGAAATAAAAGGTGCATTGAATGGGAATTGCACACAAAGAACAAAAGGCAAAAGAATAGAATGGGCAGTGGATGCATGCTGGAAGAAAATGAGGAAGTCTGAGTAGCAAAATCTTGCAGAATAGTGATGAGACTGGTAAGCTATTATTGAACACTATATCACTGTAATAGGTTTCAGTATTTCATATTCATAATCTAGGATGGAAGGGAGGTTCTAGGGAGGACTGGTGTCCTTAGAGGTTCAAGTGGGTGCTTGAACATAGGGAGTTGAAGCTTCCTTCTAGTTGGTGCTAGAAAAACCAGGGAGTAGGTGCTTCCTTCTAGTTGGTGCTAGATAAACCAGGGAGTTGGTGCTTCCTTCTAGTGGGTGCTAGAGAAAAACAGAGAGTTGGTGCTCTCAACAAGTTGCATCTTGCAAAAACCATAGGTTGTAGCCTCACAATGAGTTGGTGCTCATATGTATGATAATGTATAGAATCTAGATAATACTTATCATATAAAAAAGAAGAGGTTTTTACCCTGTATGGGTTTCCTTGGGAAACATCTGTCTCTTTGTTTCACATATATATGTGACTGATGCTAAATGTGCCATTGTTTATTTCCCTACATTATTGTGATCATCATTGAGTGCTTTGTAAGATTTTAAAAGAAGCATAATTGTTTAAGCACGGGACAACTGATTCACCCCCCCCTCTCAGTTGTCCAACAATTAGTATCAGAGCTAGCCCCTTTTATCTAAGGGTAGATCCTAGAGCTTAAACATGTCAATCCATGAAGGAAATTTAACCAGTAAGGCCCGTCTGTTCAATGGAACAAACTTTGCCTTCTGGAAAGTTAGAATGAGAACCTACATAATGGCGTTAGGTGCAGATGTCCGGGATGTGGTAGATACTAGTTATGTAAAGCCAATTGTGCTAGATAATAAGGATGACAAACTAGAATTTAGCTTCAACGCTAAGGCTATGAATGTTATCCTGAGTGGACTTGTAGAATCAGAATTCATAAAAGTTATGCACCTAGGAACTGCTAAAGAAATGTGGGACAAACTCATTTGCAGTTATGAGGGTAATGAAAAGGTAGAGGATGCAAACCTTCAAACCTACAGAATGAAATTTGAATAGCTAAAGATGAAGGAAGATGAAACTATTGGAAAATACTTTCTGAGAGTAGAAGAAATGGTAAATGCAATGAAGGCACTTGGTGAAACAATTGAGGAACCTTCATTAGTTCAGAAAATCTTGAGATCTCTCCTAGATAGGTTCAACCCGAAGGTCTCTACTATAGAAGAACTTAATGATCTAAAAACCTTGGAGTTTGATCAACTTCTAGGAACATTGACTGCATATGAAATGAGAATAGTTAAAGATAAACCCACCTCCAGAGAAGCATCATTTAAAGCAGACAAGAATGAGGATTCTGAGCCTGATGAAATTGAAGAAAAAATTGTGAAGAGACTGAAGAAGGGATCATGCAAATACAAAGGTAAACTACCTTTCAAATGTTTCAACTATGGTAGGATAGGTCATTTTGCAAATAAATGTCCCCACAAAGGAAAGGATCAGAAATGTGATGATGAGGAGAAGTACAAACACAAAAATTTCCTTAAAGAGAAAAACTTTAATAAGAAAAATTTGTGCGTAAACAATGATGATGATCCTTCAGGTGATGAAGAAAATGATTCTTCTATTGAAGATAAACTAAATGAATTCATTCTTATGGACAAAGAGGATTATGATAATAAAAGCACAGGGAGTGATGTTAATGAAGAAGAAGCCGTGTTTGACATGGAAGGAAAACTGATTAGTGCACTGGAAGAGATTGACAGACTAAGAATCAAGAATAGAAAGCAAAGACAATTGTTGATACAGTTCGAGAAAGACAGTAAAAAACTCGATGAAGACTTTGTCTTACTAAAAGTAGAATTAGAAGAGGCAAAGAAAATCAAAGACATTCTGAAATGATAGTTATCAAAACAGAAGGAGAGATGTGAAGCATTATGACGCTGACACGGCCCTCTGGCACATCCGCTCACGGGATCTTCTCTTCTCTCGGCCTGAAGAACACTAACTGGTTCTTCTATTTCCCTATCGAGAAATATACACCCACATAACTCTTCACGTGATCCTCCCTTTACTTATTGGGGAATCATACTTCGTGGTATCGCGAGGTCAATGGTCAAGCGCTCATGTTTCAGATCCCCGATCCCTGATGTAAGTCAATGCTGACACTTCTTTTTCCTATCGGGACTTCTCCTATCGCGAATTCGCCACTCGCAATATCAAGAAATTCACTTTACCGACTCCCAACTCACGATATACTGAAACTCCAATGCACGCACGAGCTTGAACTTTCAACGTCTTGTCACCCCTATTGAGAATTCAGACTTCACAGGATCGCGAATCCTACTATCAAAGTTTCGCGACTTCTTGCTGTGAAACCCCGATAAGGCATGCCACCTGTCCACCACTCTGACTCCGCTGTGGCCCACACTATTTCCTTAGCTTGTTGGGATATCGCGTTTCACGATTCCAAGTTGCAAGAGTATCCTGTCCTCAGGATCTCCAATACGCCAAACCCCGACTTCATCAGATCTTCTGACACGCGTCCCAAATGATGGACGATTCAGATCGAACCTCGGACTTCACCCAAATGCAAAGTCTACCCACTTCACTTGTATGAACACCGATGACCAAATCCACGATTGAGTTATCACACGCCATTTGTCCTTCTTGAGATCCACGGCTATGATCCTTCTTCCTCACTCCTCGCATATTCGTGACTTGGAGTACCGAATGCTTGGACTCTCACACTGCGAACTTTCGAGTTCGTGAGATCTCTCAATCTCTGCCATCTATCCTAATAGATGGACGGCTCTGAGCTTGTCGGGATTTCCACAATGGATTTTCCAATATCCTGTCCATGGGAATGTCGATATCCCGACTCTTGACGCCTCGATGTTCCGATATGTATCGAGACTTTCTCCGAGACTTTTCTCCTCCTATTTACGAGGTTAATTCCCTTGCAACTCTTTGTTGATCCGATGGTTGTCGGGTCTCCACTCAAGATCTGATCACTTAGATCATTTCTCCCTTCTATGCTCTTCTCCTGCTCCTTTTTGGATGTAAAAAACCAATGGTCCAGATCTCTTTTCTCCAGCCGATCTGACGATGGCTGTGCTCCCTCCTAAGCTTCTGCACTTTCTTCCTACACTTGGAAGAATTCCAGGTTTCCAAAGGCCTCGACCTTTGTCCTCTTTCTGCGAGCTCTTTGAATTTAAGCCTCGCCTGCATTCTCCTCAATGCTGACTCCCCCTGATATTTTCCTCAAATCTTTGAAGATTTGACCTCTACCTCCTGTAGAGTCTTCATACATATGCCATGTTGTCTCTCTTGAGCTTCTTAACCACTCAGACCCCTAAGGGATTTTATCTTGAACTTCCTTCTCCCACATATGGAGAATACTTGGATGCCCTCCTGACTATCCCTCTACTCAAGCAACCTCTTGCTGAGTCTGTAGGGTGTTCAACAACCATATGAAGATCCCTCAGTGGATTCTTCCTTCATAATATAGAACTCAAAAGAGTTCTCTTCTCTTCTCTGTGTCTGTCTGCACACTAACTCAAATGCCCACCTGGCAGAGTGTCTTCTCCTAGAACGTTCAACATTTTTGTATTCTTCTGTGCGCTTATGCACTCACTCGATGCCCACCTAGAAGAGCTCTCTGAATCCTCAGTGATTCTGTCTTCCTCTTTCTGAACTCACAACAGAGTTCTTCCTTTGTGCACTCCTTGCACCTGCTCAATGCCCACTTGGCAGAGCTTCACAGAATCCTCTAGTGATTCTGTCTGCAACTATGTCTCTCCTACATAACCTTGCCTCTAAGGTGTTTAGTAACCTTGAGGTCTTCCTTCAAGTTGTTGATTCCAGTTCTTGAGCCACAGCACGTCTTTGTTTGAACCTACAGTGTTCAGAAATGCAACCTCTGTGCACGGCTATATCAGAACCCGCAGCATTCTGTCACACCCTCCTAGTGTGAAGCCTCAAAGACCTTCTATCCCTGAAAATAAAACACACTCCTGCAAATGCAAACCTATAGCATACATATACAACATACAATGAAACACTCATAGACATTCATTCAACACAAAATACATGCAGAAAAAACTTCTCTGTTTGTATTAAATGGCAAATGCCTATATATACAAGGGTGTTTCTGAGCATGGCCTTTAACAAGGTCTCGGATCTTCTCTTCTCTTCTCTCTACACGTAGATTCTCTCCAACTCTCTTCACATACTCCCTACAAAAAAGATTCCATAGATCTTTTACATGAGGGGGCTCTTCGATCTCTTCCCTCCAACCTACCTATCCTATTCAATTACATTGAATGGGTTGTCTAGTCTAGCATCTGGATCTAAATCTCAGCCATTCAAACATTAAAGGACGATCTACCCTACACGTGCACAAAGGCACGACTCTACAACTCACCAACTTAGACATTTAATTACATTCAATTCAAATTTAAATGAGGACTGTGCCTCTCTCTTCATCTTGAATGCACGAACTCGACGTGGCTGGCTAGCTGGCTGGCTAGTTGACGTGGAGAGATGCTCCTGCATCAAACTCCTCAGCTATGAAATTCATCAGCTCCTGCTCATGAGATTCCCATCTCAGCTGTGGGAATCCTCCTGGATCCAAAACCATCCTTTGGAGCTGTTCATTTGCTCCATTCTACTGCTATTTCTTTCGCACTGCTGCTGCTGCTGCTTCTTCTTCCCTGCTCACCTTCTCCTTGCTGGCAATTTCTATTGATCTAAACATCAGCCTTCTGATGTCTTCTATCACCTTGTCTAGCTACTCCAGTGGCTAGCTCTATTTTTGCAGTCTCCCCGGCTTCAAAAATTTTCGGCTCATGGTCAGATCATCATGATCTCCCATGCCTCCTTCATTAGTTTCCAACTTCACCTGTTGGATGTGCACACTCTACACTTTCACCCTTCTCTCCAGGGCTTCAACCTGTTGCCACAGATCAGCAAAACAAAGGTTGTCTGCCTCTTCTTCTTCTTCTTCTGCAAACTCCCATGTTGCGGTCTCTTCATCTTCCGGGCTGAAAATATTGAGCCATTCCTCAGAATGCTCATTTTTCTCTTGGCCTGGTTCTTCTGCTGTTAGCTTCAGTGCTACATCTTCCTCAGCTTCCTAGCTGAATATGTTGAGCCATTCCTCAGAATGCTCATTTTCCTCTCTGTCTTGGGCAGCCTCAGATATTTACTCTAATTCTTCTGGAACAGTCTCAATGAGCTATCCCTCTACTTTTGCTGCACCTTCAACAAAAATTTCTGCCTCCTCTGGGCTAAGTGGTAGTAATATTCCAATTCCCCCAATCATCATAAGGCTCATCAGATCCTCCTCTTCTATCAGCTGCACATGCTGATCCAAATTCATTTCTGAATTTATGAGACCCTCTAATAGTCTCATTTGCTCTGTCATCTCCTCAGGCTGATCAAAACTCACCTCTAAGTTTATGAGACTCTTAGACAGTCTCATCTACTCATCCCTGCCCACCTGGAAATATGGGATGATTCCGCTGCTCTCCTGGCAGATTATGAGATCAATCGATCCCATCTTCATCAACAACCCTTGCTGAATTGAACTCACCTCTGAGTCCATGAGAATTTCAGACAGCCTCGAATACTCATCTCTGCCCACCTGGAAATCTGGAAACCTTTTGTTTCCCTCCTGGCAGTCTTTGAGAGCCCGCAGCGACCTCATTTCATTGCCCAGCTGGTAATGTGAAATTCCTTGGCTGTCCTCATGACAGTCTCTGAGATCCCGCAACGATCTCAACTCATTTCCCTCCTGGCAATTTGGAATTTCTTCTTTTCCCTCCTGGCAGTTCTTGAGATCCTCAGTCGATCCCAATTCACTAAGACTTCTCCCAGTCTCTAGTTCACATACCTAAACCATCTTCTTATCCTATCGCATCCACAGTTCGAGCTCATCTATCCTCGCGTTCTGCTGCATCTTCAACACAATCCTTTCTATCTCCACTCTTATATCAACGATCTCTTCATCTATGTCCTCTTGACTCCACAACTCTGAGTTTTTCCTTCCAGCAGATCTATGGCCTTTAGTAACCATCTTGATGTCTATGTCTACTCTCCTAGCAAACCTGCTGCTGTCACTCTGCACCAAGAGTGTTACCAGCTTCATCCTATAGTCCTGCTGACTGCCTTCTTGATTGCTGCCTTCCTGCGAACAATCACCACAGAGTCTCTGATCTAAAAGTGAAGAAGACTTGAAATCTTGAAATTATTTGCAAGTAAATTTTATGTGTTAAAAGAAAATGGATCAACTTTGCAAAACATTAATTAAATGATTACTCATGCAAGATACAAATAAACAATAGCATAATCAATGAACATAAGCACATAAACATAGCAATTGATAAAGGAGTTCACCCCTTTCTTGGGCTACATCTCCTGGTACAGCTTCCAATGGATCATTATTATTAATTACTCAAAGTTCTCAAAAATGTGCCTTACAATGCTCAAACTAACCAATAGACTGGTCCAATGGCTTCAGAGCGTCCAAAAACCCCTAGCTGGGCTTTTTGGGCACCTCGTTTGGCCAAAAAATGAAAAAGTTAGGCCTCCTGGAAGTCCCCCCTTCAAGCTTGTTGTCTCTGCATCTACAAAACGCACCCTTGTCTCATGAACCTAGCACCCACGTAATTTAAAGTGTGAAAACCTAGCACCAGGTGCAACCACACCAATAGTGTGAACTGTAGGATGGTTGTGGGAACGCCAACCCCTAACCGCCTAGCTCTTGGGCACATGAGGGTCCATGTGACCACGCGCATTTACAAAAGGGCTAACTGTTTTATTGGCGAAGAAAATAGTGACAAATGGCGGGTTGTTTTACAACTATTTGAACCATATTCCAACCGCATGTGCACAATATGTATTATAGTGGTGGTTATATGTTAAATGGCGTGCGACCAAGGGCTGGGGCTAAGTCCCGGCTTGGTCGCGGCCCAAACCATACCCATATTCAAATTGAAATAAAAATGAAACCATACATATGATAAGCAACGCACGGTGGCGCGCTGGTTGGCAGCTCCTTGCCAAGTCGTTTCCCCTGCCCAGAGGTCGCGGGGTCGACTCCTTCCAATGACAAAGTTTTAAAACCAAACAACAAGTGACACGTGGTGCCCACGGATTGGGCCATGTGTCAATATACCATTAGCTACCAAAAGGACACATGTCAAATGCTCATTTGACCAAATTTGCCAATCAGCAACTGCCATGTCACCACATGTCACATTAGTGTATGGTCGTACAGCCCTCCCACATCAGCCTGTACGGACTGTACAGACTGTAAAATCAGCGTCCCTTTTTTTGCTTGTTTTCCATTCCAAACAGATTGCGATATCTCTCGCTCCAGATGTTTTTTTGAGACAAAATGAGTTGCATTGGGTTTGCAATGACGATACCTACGCTCTTGTTTGATTTGAAGCGATTTAGAGAACTTTGAATTTTTGAGCAAAATTTGATCCCCTAATCACACCTCCCCATTGGGAAACTTTTGGACCTTCAATAGACTATTTTCAGTCTATGTGAAGATGAGGGTATAGTTCCCTCACCCTTCCAACCTCAATCCACTTGGCTTTGCTTGGATTTGTTCCTTTAAGACCAACTCGAAGATACTCCACATTTCCTCATTTTGAGGTTCGCATTCTCTTGTCAAGTATGGTGTCTTCATGTAGTTCTGTAAGATACTCTGGGGAAAAATCATCTATAGAAGGAATCTGAACATGCTCTCCTTGATCATCAATCAACGGAGGCTCATACAATTTCAAATTCTCAACATTAACAACTGCATACATCTGCATATAAGGAGGCAAATCTAAACGAAAGACATTGTTACCAATCTTGTCGATAATCTTGAAAGGACCATATCGAATCAGTTTTAACTTTTTACCTTCTCCTTTAAGCCTCTCCTTACTGATGTAAAGACAAACTTCATCTCCAACCTAGAAACTGTGATCAACACGATGCTTGTCATGTCTCATCTTGTACTTGACCTGACTCTTTTCCAACTGCTCTTGCACCACTTGATGTATCGACTGAATTTGTTCAATGAAATTTTCTGTCCTATCAATGTCATATTGACCATTGACAGCAATATCCTTCCCAAAGATAAAATCTAAAGGAGACTTGGGAAAATAGCCAAAACATGCTTCAAATGGCGACGTTTGAGTCGTAGAGTGCTTAGCTCGATTGTACGCATGCTGAATGTAGTGTAAATGCTCATCCCAAAGTTTAGGATGCTTACTGTAATAAGCACGAAGAAGATGCACCACTATACGATGTACCACCTCTGTCTGACCATATGTTTTCAGATGAAAAGATGTGCTCTTTTTAAGTTTAGTGTCCATGAGTGCCCATAAACTCGACCAAAAACTTCCAACAAATCGAGAATCCCGATCAGAAATAATGGACTTAGGCAATCCAAAATCCACCCAAACATTTTGAAAGAACATTTGTGTCATTTGTTCTGTTGTTACCTGCTTAGTACAAGGCATCAAAATACACATTTTTCTAAATCGATCAACCACAACATAAAGATAATCATGATTTCATCTCGACATAGGTAAACCACCTACAAAATCCATGGAAATACTTTCCCAAGGTCGAGAAGGAACTGGAAGTGGAGTATACAATCCCAACTTTCGATTTCTAGGTTTACTTGTGGCACACAATGAACATCCTCGAACATATCTTGAAACACTTTCATTCATTTTAGGCTAGTAGCAGTACCTTTGCAAATTAGCCACTGTCTTGCCTACACCAAAATGACCAGCAATAAGAGAAGAATGTGCTTCTCTTATAATGTTGATTCTTTCTCTCTATGGAATACACAACTTGCCAAGATGATACAAGAGATTATTATGCACATGATAATCCAATTCTTCAACATGGTTAGAGTGGCACAAAGTTTCATACACTTCTTTGAAGTCAGTATCTAAAGCATATTGCTCCACATAACTTTCATGCATTATAGGACTATGCTTAAGAATAACTGAAGAACTAATAATAGGCCTTGAAAGCATATTAGTGACTTTGTTAAAAATGTCCTTCTTATACCTGATGACCAAATGAAACTGTTGAAGAAAACCCATCCATCTGAAGTGCCTAGCTTGTTGTAGCTTTGTCTGTGATTGTAAGTATTTCAATGGTTGATGATCGGTGTGAATAATGGTTTCTTTCCCCAACAAATAATGTTTCCATTTTTTTACACTTTGAACCAATGCATACAATTCCTTATCATAAGTAGGATAATTAATCACGGCACCATTAAACGTCTCAGAATGAAAACAAATGGGCTTACCATACTGTAGCAAAACTACTCCCATTGCATAATTGCTTGCATTTGTCTGGATTTCAAAAGGTTGTCTTAAATTTGGATGTGCAAGAACTGGTGCTGAACTGATCTTTTCTTTCAAAGTATCAAAATCCTTATGTTGCTTGCCTCCCCATTGGAAAGCTTGCTTGACACTTGTCACAGCATGTAATGGAGCTGCAATGGAAGAAAAGTTAGCAATAAACTTCCTCCAATATTGGGTTGCTCCCAAAAAACTTCTTACCTCTGTCACATTGCTGGGCCTGGACCATTCCAAAATGAATTTGACCTTGGAGGGATCAATTTTTAATTCTCCTCCACCAACAATGTGCCCTAAGTAAATAAGTGAAGTTTTGCCAAATTCACATTTGGACAACTTCAAAAACAACTGTTCTTTTCTCAAAACATCCAAAACTTGTTTCACATGTTCAACATGCTCTTCACGAGATTTGCTAAAGATCAAAATATCATCTAAGTAGACAATAACACAATCATCCAGAAAAGGCCTTAAGACATCATTCATAACTCTCATGAAAGTAGTAGGTGCATCGCAAAGTCCAAAAGGCATTACCATCCATTCAAACAAACCTTGCTTAGATTTAAAAGTTGTCTTCCATGTGTCTCCCTCAACCATTCTGATCTGATGATATCCTCTTCTTAATTCTAACTTAGTGAAATATTTAGCATCTTTTAATAGATCAAGCAAATCATCAATTCTAGGAAGAGGATAACGATTCTTAACTGTAATTTTGTTCAAAGCCCTGAAATCAACACACATACGCCACATACCATCTTTCTTTGGAACTAATACAATTGGAGATCCACATGGCGATGAACTTGGTACAATAATCCCTTTGTCGAGCAACTCCTGAATTTGTTTTTTAATCTCAACATTTTCCATAACTGACATTCTATACATACCAATGTTTGAAAGAGGACAATCTTGCTGCAATTAAATTTCATGTTGGATTCCTCTTTTTGGAGGTAATCCCTTAGGTTATTTAAACATTTCATCATACTGATTAACAACTTCAAATAGATCGGATTTTAACTTTGTATCACAACCTTGAAATGCTTCAGTTTCAATATCCTCTTTAGGTTTGATCATTAAGAGAACAAAATTCTTACTAGCATTAAGTAATCTCTTCATTTGTCCCGCATTTATAAGTGATAAATTCATCTTCTTTGTGTGGTCTCTAACAATGTACTCAACCCCATCTTTAAACAAATGATACTTATTCTCATGATGATGAAAAATAGCTTTCCTATCGTACAAATACAGGCTTCCCAACATAATACCACAGATATCCAACGGAATAACATCAAGCTCTACCTCATCAATGAAATTTGCAGTGATAGAAAACCTAAGTTTACACCTTCTTGTTACTTGTAATTTAGCATTATCACATATCCAACCAAGAGGGTATGGCTTAGGATGTGGAATTGTTTCCAACTTTAATTTCTTAACAGTTTCTTTAGAAATAAGGTTTTCTTGAGATCCAATATCAAATAGAGTATCTATTTTAGTATGCTTTGAAACAACCCTTATGTGAAAAAGTTCAATTCTTTCTTTTTCTTGTTGATTTACATTGACATTATTGTTACTTGAAGAACTAGAGCTTGCAATAGAACCATTACCTTGATAACCCATGGATGTGATCTTCGTTTCATCACCTGAATCTGAACCTAAATCCTGTTGAACAGTTGCAACAGTCTTTGACTTCCCTTTGTTGTTGTTGCCAAACTNAGAGCTTGCAATAGAACCATTACCTTGATAACCCATGGATGTGATCTTCGTTTCATCACCTGAATCTGAACCTAAATCTTGTTGAACAGTTGCAACAGTCTTTGACTTCCCTTTGTTGTTGTTGCCAAACTTTTTGGGTCTTCTTTTAGGATGAAGTTTCCAACAATGGTCTTCATCATGGCCATCTTTTGAACAATGTTTACATGTGAATTTTTCTCCCTCTTTCTTAACAAAAACATTCTTTCTACCATTGCCCTTGAACTTCTTCTTTCCCTTGTCTCCATGGCTGAACATCTTCTTGTTACCCTCATGAGTGTCATTCCTTCCTCTTGCTTCCAAATGAGTAGCCTGTACACAAACTTCATCTAGATTTGAAGGATTAAACATGAGTATAGTATGTCTCAAATAACTATGTAAAGCTCCAATGTATTTGAGTAAAGTTTCTTGAGAAGACAAATCTACTCCCAAAACCAAAGCTCTTCTCCTAAACTCTTGAGTAAAGCTTTGCACACTCTACCCTTTAGCTTGTCTAAAATTTTTCCATTCCATAGTATCCTTTTGCTTATATGCCAATGGATAAAATTGTTTTTTAATTGCAACAATGAAATCATTCCAGGAAATCAAAATTTTACCATTCTTTTTCATATCCTCATGAGTCTTGGATTCCCACCAAATAAGTGCTGCACTATCCAATCTTAATGAAGCAAGCTGAATTTTGGTTTCATCATCTTGAATTTTTTTTGTATTCTACAATATACCTCAATTTGACGTATCCAATTATCTAGTTTCTCAGCATTAACTTCTCCATTGTATATTGGCAATTCAAATTTTATATAAAGCTTTAATGAAGGAATTTGCGAAGGAGTTTTACCATGTCCCTTTGGAGAATTCAGAAGAGGTCTTGAACTGGTAGAAGAAGAAGAACAAGAAGAAGATGGAGGAGAGGGTGGTGGAGAAGCACCATTCCCTCCATTTCCATTTGGTGTTTTGTCACCACTTCTTCCCTGATGCTTTGAAGGGTTGGAGCCTTCACCTTACAAAAATATGTTCCTTTCCATCAATATCTTCATCATCTCTCTCATCTCCATTATAGCCTTTCTGAGATCTTCATCTTCTGCAGCAACACGTTCATGACTTTCTTCATGAGCCATACTTGGTGAATGCCTCCTTGAAACTTGCAGTGATTGTATATGCTTCCTCATTGAAGGACGAGAACTTGGCTCCACAAGTTGACCTTCTCCTCTTGTGAGTTTCAACCTTGTGAGCATCAGAAACAAAACACTTGCAAAATAATAAAGTCTTCAAAAACCAGTGCTCTGATACAAACTTGATCTAAAAGTGAAGAAGACTTGAAATATTGAAATTATTTGCAAGTAAATTTGATGTGTTAAAAGAAAATGGATCAACTTTGTGACACATTAATTAAAGGATTAGTCATGCAAGATAAAAATAAACAATAGCATAATCAATGAACATAAGCACATAAACACAATAATTGATAAAGGAGTTCACCCCTCTATTTGGCTACATCTCCTGGTCCAGCTTCCAATGGATCATTATTATTAATTTCTCAAACTACTCAAAAATGGGCCTTACAATGCTCAAAATAACTAATAGACTACTCCAATGGCTTCAGAGCGTCCAAAAACCCCTAGCTGGGCTTTTTTGGCACCTCGTTTGGCCAAAAAACGAAGAAGTTAGGCCTCCTGGAAGCCCCCCCTTCAAGCTTGTTGTCTCTGCATCTACAAAACGCACCCTTGTCTCATGAACCTAGCACCCACACAATTTAAAGTGTGAAAATCCAGCACCAGGTGAAACCATGCCAATGGTGCGAACTGTAGGATGGTTATGGGCATGCCAGCCCCTAACCTCCTAGCTCTCAGGCACATGAGGGTCCATGTAACCACGCGCATTTACAAAAGGGCTAACCGTTTTATTGGCAAATAAAATAGTGACAAATGGCGGGTAGTTTTACAACTGTTTGAACCATATTCCAACCATGCGTGCACACTATGTATTATAGTAGTGGTTATATGTTAAATGGCGCGCGACCAAGGGCTGGGGCTAAGCCCTGGCTCGGTCGTGGCCCAAACCATACCCATATTCAAATTGAAATAGAAATGAAACCATACATATGATAAGAAACGCACAGTGGCACGTTTTTTGGTAGATCCTTGCCAAGTCGTTTCCCCTTCCCGGAGGTCACAGGGTCAACTCCTGCCAATGACAAATTTTTAAAACCAAACAACAAGTGACACGTGGCGCCCACAGATTGGGCCACGTGTCAACATACCATTAGCCACCAAAAGGACATGTGTCAAATGCTCATTTGAACACATCTACCAATTAGAAACTTCCATGTCACCACATGTCACATCAGGGATCGGTCGTATGGCCTTGGCACATTAGCCTGTACAGACTGTACAGGTTGTACAGTCAGCGTCCCTTTTTTTACCTGTTTTCCATTCCAAACAGATTGTGATATCTCTCGCTCCCGACATCCGTTTGAGATGAAATGAGTTGTGTTGGGTTCGCAACAATGAGGCCTATGATCTCATTCGATTTGAAGTAATTCCGAGCACTTTGAATTTTTGAGCAAAATTTGATCCCCTGATCAGTCTCCAGCGCTCTGTCTTCTCCCTTCTTGCTTCACCTGAAATATACAGATGAAATCAACCTCTGATACCTCTTAATGTGTATCAGAGTACTCTTTTATCTACTTCTGCCTCCTCCAACCTGAAATATACAAGCAAGAATTCTAGCTCTGATACCACTTGACGCTGGCATGCCCCTCTGGCACGTTCGCTCACAGGATCTTCTCTTCTCTCGGCCCGAAGAGCACTAACCAGTTATTCTATTTCCCTATTAGGAAATCTACACCCATAGAACTCTTTGCATGATCCCCCCTTTACTTATCAGGGAATCAGACTTCGCGGTATCGCGAGGTCAATGGTCAAGCGCTGGTGTTTCAGATCCCCAATCCATGATGTAAGTCAACGCTGACCCTTATTTTGCCTGTCGGGACTTCTCCTATCGCAATTTTTCCACTCACGATATCAATCAGTTCACTTTAGAGACTCCCGACTCACGCTATGCAAAAACTCCGACGCACGCATGAGCTTGACCTTTCAATGTCCTGTCACCCCTATCGGGAATTCGGACTTCGCGGGATCGCGAATCCTACTATCAACATTTCGGGACTTCTCACTGTGAAACCCTGATAAGGTGTGCCACCTGTCCACCACTCTAAATCTGCTGTGGCCCACACTATTTCCTTAGCCTGTCGGGATATCGCATTTCGCGATTCCAAGTTGCAAGAGTATCCTGTCCTCAGGATCTCCGATATGTCGAACCCCAACTTCGTCAGATCTTCTGACATGCATCCCAAATGATGGATGATTCAGATCGAACCTCAGACTTTGCCCAAATGCAAAGTCTACCCAATTCACTTGTATGAACCCCGATGACCAAATCCACGATTGAGTGATCACACGCCATGTGTCCTTCTTGAGATCCACGGCTATGATCCTTCTTACTCGCTCCTCACATCTTCGCGACTTGGAGTACCCAATGCTTGGGCTCTCACACTATGAACTTTTGAGTTCATGAGATCTCTCAATCTCTGCCACCTGTCCTAATAGATGGACAACTCTGAGCTTGTCGGGATTTCCACAATGGATTTTGTGATCTCCTGTCCACAGGAATGTCGATATCCCGACTCCCGACACCTCGATGTTCTGATATGTATCGGGACTTCCTCCGAGACTTTTCTCCTCCTGTTTACGAGGTTAACTCCCTCGCAATCCTCTACTGATCCAACGGCTATCGAGTCTCCACTCAATATCTGATGGCTCAGATCATTTCTCCCTTCTGTGCTCTTCTCATGCTCCTTCTTGGACGTAAAAACCAATAGTCCAGATCTCTTTTCTCTAGCTGATCTAACGATGGCTGTTCTCCCTCCTGAGCTTCTGCACTTTCTTCCTGCACTTGGAAGAATTCCAAGTTTCCAAAGGCCTCGACCTTTTTCCTCTTTCTACGAGATCTTTGACTTTAAGCCTCGTCTGCATTCTCCTCTATGTTGACTCCTCCTAAGCTTTTCCTCAAATCTTTGAAGTTTGACCTCTACCTCCTGTAGAGTCTTCACACATACGCCACGTTGTCTCTCCTGAGCTTCTCAACTGCTCAGACCCCTAAGGTATTTTATCTTCAACTTCCTTCTCCCATAGATGGAGAATACTTGGATGCCCTCTTGGCTATCCCTCTGCTCAAGCAACATCTTGCTGAGTCTGTAGGGTGTCAAGCAACCCTGTGAAGATCCCTCAGTGGATTCTTCCTTCATAATACAGAACTCAAAAGAGTTCTCTTCTCTTCTCTGTGCCTATCTGCACACTAACTCAAATGCCCACCTGGCAGATTATCTTCTCCCAGAACATTCAACAGTTATGTCTCCTTTCGTGCACTTATGCACTCGCTCGATGCCCACCTGGCAGATCTCTCTGAATCATCAGTGATTTTGTCTTCCTCTTTCTGAACTCATAGCAAAGTTCTTCCTTTGTGCACTCCTTGCACCTGCTCAATGCCCACTTGGCAGAGCTTCACAAAATCCTCTAGTGATTTTGTTTGCAACTATGTCTCTCCTACACAGCCTTGCCTCCAAGGTGTTCAGTAACCTTGAGGTCTTCCTTTGAGTTGTTGATTCCAGTTCTTGAGCCACAACACGTCTTTGTTTGAATCCGTAGTGTTCATAAATGTAACCTCTGTGCACGACTGTATCAGAACCCGTAGCATTCTATCACACCCTCCTGGTGTGAAGCCTCAAAGACCTTCTATGCCTGCAAATCAAACACACTCCTGCAAATGCAAACCTACAGCATAGATCTACAACATACAATGGAACACTCACAGACATTCATTCAACACAGAATACATGCAGGAAAAAATTCTCTATTTATATTAAATGGCAAATGCCTGTATATACAAGGGTGTTCCTGAGTACAACCTTTAACAAGGTCTCGTCTCTTCTCTTTTCTGCTCTCTACATGCAGATTCTCTCCAACTCTCTTCACATACTCCCTACAAAAGAGATACCATAGATCTTTTACATGAGGGGGCTCTTCGAGCTCTTCCCTCCAACCTACCTACCCTATTCAATTACATTGAATGGGTTGTCTAGTCTAGCATCTGGATCTAGATCTTAGCCATTCAAACATTAAAGGCCGATCTACCCTACACCTGCACAAAGGCATGGCTCTACAACTCACCAGCTTAGACATTTAATTACATTCAATTCAAATTTAAATGAGGATTGCACCTCTCTCTTCATCTTGAATGCACGCGCTCGACGTGGCTGGATGGATGGTTGGCTAACGTGGAGAGATGCTCCTACATCACATTAGAATAAGAAGTAGTGAAAACTAGGAAAGAGATGGAGAAGTTTCAAGCCTTGTATAATCAAAATCTGTCAAGTATCAAAGCCTCAGAAGGATTAGCCACCATCCTGAATCAGCAAAGGAATCCGAAGTTGAAAACTGGTTTGGGTTATGAAGAGGGATCAAGTAGTGGCAAGCCAAGAAAGAAAGTGTTGTCGCAAGAGTTGACTCTAGGCTGTAATAGAGCCAAGCCTTAGCACATTTTTAAAAAAAGAATTTTTATTTTTTTTATTTGTTGTTTGGAACTTGACTTGAGTTGCAGCAAGCTAAACCCTGAAAATTGATTTTGAGTGCACCTCTGACCTAAAACACTCAGAAATAGTTTCTCTCAACAGCCAAGGTCTCTTTACTTAGGAATATTCAATAATTACAGTAAGAAGGCAAGATTTCTTATTAGAAAAGATTTTTAATCAGGTTGGGGGTTGATCCAGAGAAACAGTTCATTTGGCATGGAGTCAAGTGAAAACCACAGAAAGGAGAGCATAGTAGTGATCGAATTACTTGCAGAAAATGAGGCAAAGTAAGTCTATCTTTCAACTATAAATAATCATGATATAATAGAAGAAAAAGAAAAGGAAAAGGCCATCACAGTGAAAGCATCTATCAAGGATGAATTTCCACTACGACTTTGGAAGAAAAAACTGAAGGCTGATGGCTAGATACAGAGCACTTATCTGGAGTGAATTCTGACTAGTCACCATTGAAAACAAAACTCTTATCAACCGTGTGAAAGGAGCATGTAAAATGAATTACAGACAGATTTTAACTCAGTCGATAAAAGAACAGATAGATTAAATGAAAAAAAAGAGAACATAGTGAAAGAAATGACCGTGATGAATCTCGTAATGTCAAGTGAACATGTCACTCTGTATAACTCCATTTCGGGATTTCAAAATAAATCTGCGTTCCAAAAGGAGATCTCTGCCAAAGAGATTTCCCCCAGGCTTGCCCCTCCTTATTACAATGAATGAACCTTTATATAAAGTCCCTTTCTCAAGGAGGTTGAATCCGCATCATATCATAATTGAAAATTAACTAACTTCAACCATCTTTAAATAATCATAATAGTAATCTAAACTAAATTAAAAGCACAAACTAAATCCTAATTTGTAAATTGTTTATAACAGTATTTGATCCGCCTCCATGCGCAAAAATCTCTGCAGCTTTCGGGAGTTCGTAATAAATAACTAGATCAACATTAGGAATATCCAGACCACGAACAACTACATCAGTAGCAAATCAGCATGTTTAAAATGTTCTTCGCGAAGGCCGGCAAGAGTCTTCTCTCGCTAATTCCGATGAACTTCATTACAACATAGTAGAACCCCCTGTGAATGCATTTCCTCATTCGAAGGTCCCAATGATATACTTGTCCATCTCCTCCCAAACTCAGCAACTATTTTCCATTATCAGCAAAAGAAAGAGCACGAGTTGTTTCATTCATTTTCACGGTCCCAATCAACTACTTAGTCCTTGTCGAAGCCAACATCATATATTCATCATTCCCAAAGAATGCAATCATGGTAGAGTCTGTTGACAGTCGAGACATGAGAAATTATTTCCAATATAATCCCAAAAAATAGTGTCTTTTCCCGAAGAAGTATTTGCACAAGATGACAAAGGACTTCTTCCCTTGAAAGCCTGCAAATTTCTGCAGAAGGTGGGAAGCTCTCCATATTGCTGTCACCTCCATAAACCCTCAAAACAGCTTCGAGCAACTCTAATGCCAGACCAAGTTGGACTTTATCTAAAACTGTTACAGCCTGCCATTGTATGGCTTGTTTTCCATCCAAGCTCCCATCCTGAAAATCTTTGTCCAATATATCTCGAGCTATTCCAGATGGAACTCTGATTGAATTTTCCATTCCATTATGTCCAACAAATTGAACTGTTTCAATCACTCTTTGAGACTTTGAAGTTTTTGTGTCCCATGCATTACACTCAAATAAACACTTGTCTTTGCAACACTTTGCCAAAGATAGAACTACCAATTGTATAAGGATTGTCAGGCCTCCAGCTTGGACAAAGCAAAGAGCATTACTTCCACCACCAGTTTCTATTACTACCAGAAGAAAATTGATTAGCTTGAAAACAAATACTTGGTGTTCACTTTCAATCACCTCACGTAAGATTCCTACCACTATCTCAATCACAAAAATAGACTCTCTGAATGTCGCTCATAAATCCACGTAAGAGCATGAGCACCCAACCGTAGGTCAACTTTAGGCAGGTTATTGTGTCTAAAGAATGGTGTGAAATCCAATACCATAGACTGGAAGACTAATTGAAACAATGATACATGATCTTTAATCTGCCACAGTGCACTGTATTTAATTGATGGTAAAGATGAATGATTAGGAAGAAATTCCAGGTGCACCCCACAAACAATAGACCTTTCTCCTTCACTGTCAGGCATGTAAACGAGCTCCACATCTACACTGTCATATGACAACTCATTGTTGGTCACTAATGCAGAATAGATTATCTCCAACTCATCCTCCAGAAACATATGCAATTCCCCTCTTCTCAACCAATCAAACAATTAATCTGGTCCAACGCACCTTTCACCAGATCAAAACTGTAAAAGAATTTCTTGCGTCATGCAGCAATGGCCATTGATCCGTCGGGCAAAAATAAAACCCTGCGAATCAGAAGATATTCAATAAACACACTCTGGATGGTGGGGTTCCTTTTGCTCGTCAGTGAAATGATGGAACCGTGAATCGTCTTTCGTACTTTCGAAGGAAGAAGCGTAGTGTGAAAAATGATATTCAAAATCGTGAAATCGCGTGATTGGTGTGCGGCGTGGGTTGTCAATGTTTTGTGCATGTGGCATGCATTGGTGTTTGGTCCACGTTCATCGTCTATTGGGTCATCTCCAATTGGATGTACGAGACCTTCTGGACTTAAACTCGCCAAAGTTTGGACAGAGGCGTGCATAATGAAAAGTGACCCAGTAATCTGCAGTGATGTTCTATTGGTCTCTACCCTTCGATATCCTCGGTCCTATATCCTCCACGTTCGTAGCTGTAATTATTCATTTATCGGGATTATCATGCCATTTTTATCTCAGGGCCTTGGCAAACTCCCGATTTACTAAAATCTTGGAATTTATTCGCTAGATTTTATTTGCACATTCTACTCTTACATGAAACAAGTCCTTACATGCGAGAGATGCAAATCCAATTCTGTCCGACGATGCCTTCAGAGAGGCTTTGGAAACGATTCATCCAATCAAATGAGTTGGAGTCTGGTGTTGGTCCATTTTGATTTAATTGAAAAACATGAATCTCTCCTGCAATTATGGAATGGAACCTCTCCCTCAAGTGTGGTGTATTGGATGTCGTTATTTTCAGGATTTTGTTCATGCAATTGAGGACCTGGAGCTTCACTTCTTCGAGTAGGTTTCTCATGAGCTCTCGGGTTATCGAGGCATCCTTTGATATAATACTCTTCTACCTCAGAACACAAACTTTCTTCCCAAAAATCCCTACAAGGCCTTCAACAATCTGATACAAGTTAGAGATAATTTAGAGTTGAGATCCCTAGTTAATTTATAAGCTTGATGCGATTCTCAAACACATTTGGGATGAAGACACTAAGTAGAGAAAAATTCAAAATCTGTTACAACATGAAGAACCCATCAAGTTTGTCAAATGTAAAACCAATAACAACAACGAACCTGCAGGAACAAAGGAAGAGAATCAGCTGCCTAGGACGAGTAAGGTAAAAGATGCTAGAACTAAATCTGTAGAACAAAGAAGTAATGCGCTCATTGCTGAAAGATGTCATCAGCCTGGAAGAAATCGATTTGCACAAAGAAGACAACCATTTCCGAGGTACAAAGAATTTTTCCATGGCTATTATTTCTACTTTTCTAACTTTGGTCACAAAGATGTAAATTGTTCTTAATACTTAGACATGAGCAATTAAGATTTCAAAGGAATAAATACTTCCCACAACAAAGAATGATATAGTCAAGTAATAATCCTTAACAGACTACAAATTGCCAAATTAAGTCTAGACACATACAACTAAGGATGCCAAGAAATAATCTACAATCAATAAGTAGGCAACACTGCAACAATAAGTTTGACCTATTGAATAATGACGTTGAATTTTACACCTATCATAACTTTGGACATAAATCTATTGACTATCGGTTAAAGAACTATGAAACAGATTTGAAATCCCCTGTTGAAAATGTCAAGTTTTGGAAGAAGAAGGAAAGTGACAAGTGTGGATTAGTATTGCCGCTCAAAGAAAAATGAACCTTTGGTATATAGACAATGGATGCTCCAAACACATGACGAGAGACAAAGGCAAGTTTCTATCTCTAAGTGAAAGCAAATTAGGAAACGTAACCTTTGGAAATGATGCTCCAGGGAAAATAAAGGGCAAAGGAATGGTAAGCTTAAGTAATGGAAAAGGAAAAGCCCAAGATGTTCTACTTGTGAATGGGCTGAAACATAATCTGCTCAGTGTAAGTCAAATGTGTGACAGAGGATGTGAAGTGTTCTTCACGTCCAAGGATAGCAAGATAAAGCTTGTAAACTCAGGACAAGTGGTGGCCAAAGGCATAAGGATAGAAAATAATGTATATGTGTTGAAAGAAAATAGAGAAGAATGTCATCTAAGAAAACATGATGAAAGCTGGTTATGGCATAGGAGACTTGGACATCTAAACTTTGTCCACTTAATCAAACTCAAAAACCTCTAGGCAATAAAAGATCTTCCGAGAATATCAAAGCCCCAAGATTCAATGTGTAAACCCTATCAAGTAGGGAAGAAAAACATGACACAGTTTAAGTCCAAGATCTTTACTTCAACGAAGAAACCAATCCAACTAGTTCATATGGATTTATGTGGAACATCAAGACAAGAAGGCATAGGGAAAGAAAACTACTTCATGATGATTATCGATGATTACTCCAGACTTACTTGGGTTGCCTTTCTCAAAGAAAAAGCTGAAGCATTTGAGAAGTTTAAAATATTTAAGGCTTTAACAAAGACTCAAACAGGAAAGAGGTTAAAGGAAGTAAGATCATATCGGGGATGAGAGTTTATGTCAAGAGACTTCAAGGAATTCTGTGATGAGCATGGGATCAAGAGAGAATACACAATCCCAAGAACTCCACAAAAAAATGGAGTTGTTGAGAGGCAAAATAGAACAGTGCAGGAAATGGCCAAGTCTATGATGAATGAGAAGAACATTGCTCAAAACTATTGGGTAGAAGTAATACACACAACAGTCCATGTGCTTAACAAATCCAACCTCAGACCACAAAGTGACAAGACACCTTATGAATTATGGTTTGGAAGACCTGCCTCAATCAAACACTTCAGAGTCTTTGGGAGTAAATGCTACATAAAGAATAATGATGAGAACCTCGGAAAATATGATGACATGGCTGATTAAGGTATCTTCTTAGGGTATGCTACAAACAGTAAAGGATATAGATGCTATAATAAGAGGCTGCATAAAATGATTGACTGTATTGATGTAAAAATTCATAAAGGAATCCCAGCAAGAGAGGTATACAGTAATGAGTCTTCTAAAAAAGACACAACTAAAGCTGAAGATGAATAGTTCCAAGAATCAAAAAATGAAGACTCTGAATTAGATGAAGACTCAGACACTTAGACAGACTCAAATCCGCAGTCAACTACAAATTCCTCCTCCAGAATCATTCAAATGAATCATCCTGCAAGTCAGATAATTGGGGAAAAAGACAAAGGTGTACAAACCAGGAGAAATATAATCAAAAACACCGAACAATCTCATATAGCTTTCATATCCATGCTGGAACCCAAGAATTTTAATGAAGACAACAAAGATGACCATTGGGTTAAAGCAATGAATGATGAACTTGATCATATTGAGAAAAACAATACGTGGGAGATGGTTCAAAGTCCTAAAGGTAAAAATGTCATTGGCTCCAAATGGATCTTTAAGAATAAGTTGAATGAGCAAGGACAATTTATAAGGAACAAAGAAAGGTTAGTCTGTAAAAGCTATGCTCAGATAGAAGGACTAGATTTTGATGAAACATTTGCACCCATAGCAAGATTAGAATCTATCAGAATGTTTCTTTCCTATGCTTGTCATAAAAGGTTTAAAGTCTACCAAATGGATGTCAAATCATCCTTTCTAAATGGAGATTTAAGTGAAGAAGTCTATATGGAGAAACCAGAGGGTTTCAAACTATCTGATAACCCTGACTTAGTATGAAAGCTGAAGAAAGATTTATATGGTTTAAAACAAGCCCCTCGAGCCTAGTATCACAGACTGGATACGTATCTCAAAGACAAAGGGTTCAAGAGAGGAACAACTGACAACAATCTGTATATTAAAATAGAGGATAATAATTTGCTCATCGTATTGGTCTATGTAGATGACATCATCTTTGGATGTAATAAGGATTCATTGGTACAATGGTTTGCTTCTGCCATGGAGTCTAAATTTGAAATGTCTATGATAGGAGAACTGCCATTTTTTCTTGGTCTGCAAATTACCTAGAGGTCCGAAGGGATGTTCATTTCTCATGAAAAATATCTAAGAGAAATGTTGAAAAGGGTTCAAATGGAAGACTCTAAACCTGTGGGTACACCTATGGTAACTAGATGTAAATTAAGCAAGGATGATGATTCACCTGATGTTGATCAAAGCTCATATTGATCAATGATAGGCAACCTGTTGTACATCATAGAATCTCGCCGAGACATAATGCATGCTGTAGGAATGGTAGGAAGATATCAGGCTGCACCTAAACAGAGTCATTTGCAAGCTGTCAAAAGGATATTCAGGTATTTAAAAGAAACAATGACTTATGGTCTGTGGTATCCCAGAAATCAAAATTTTGAGTTAACTTCTTACTCAGATGCAGATTGGTCAAATTGTGTCGATGAGAGAAGAAGCATCAATGGAGGATCATTCTTCCTGGGTGATTCTTTAGTAGCATGGCTTAGTAAAAATTAAGGCTCCATTTCTTTTTCAACCACAGAGGCAGAGTAAATTGTTGTTGCTACCTGCTGCACTTAGGTATTATGGATGATTCAGACAGTTGAAAACTTGGATGTAAAATACACTGCACCGATCCCAATTCATTGTGATAACACTAGTGCCATTAGTGTATCTAAAAATCCTGTCTTCCACTCCAAGACCAAGCATATTCCCATAAAATATCATTTTCTGAGCATGGATGATTTTAGGGGCTAAATTTCTCTCATGGGCTGTTTTTCCATAGTTTTTCCCAAAAACGAATTCGCTATTCTAAAAATGATTTGCCCAAATTCTATAGGATAATATTATTTTACCTCAAAAATCTTCAAAATTTTATACAAACTATACAAAATTCTTAGAAATTTGAATATTTTTACAAAAGTATCGCCAAACATTTATAGTTGGCATATGAAGGATTAGTAAGATTCGCTAAGGTTTCTACATTTTAAAATAAATTTCCATCCTTAAAATCATCCCTGTTTCTAAGAGAGAAGGTCACCAATCATATTGTTCAGGTCCATTTCATTCCCACTATAGAACAAATTGCAGACATCTTTAATAAACCCCTAGCCAAGACACCTTTTGAATATCTCAGATAGAAGTTGGGTCTCATTTCGTCTCACACCTAAAAGAGTCCATCTTGTTAGGAGGAGTTTTGTATTGTTTGAATATCTAATGCCTCCTAAAATTAATGCAACAGCTCAGGGCGAGCATGTTTTCTTTGACATTGATGGCAAAGGGGGAGAAAAGAATAGGGGTGCCTTTGTTGCCATCAATGCCAAAGGGGGAGATTCTTGGCATGTTTTACAGATAGTGTATTCTTATCATTGATGGAAAGTACAACAATAAATATGTTAGAAAATGTGCAAAGGATTTTAGGCAGGTCATTGATGACAAGATCAGAGAAAGCATCGATGAAAAACAGGAACAAAGTAAGCTCAGGAGTAATTAGCACAGAGTCAATCGTAGTGCCTAAGCTCGGGAGGAGAAGATTCAATGATCATTGGATCCCATTTAAATTCCTGAAAGAAGGAGGACCATCAGATCTGATTGTAGACAAGAAGAATGTGCAGAAGAGGACAACAAATCTCAGGCATCAAATCTGAGCATAAGTTTTGACCATCGTTGGATCAGGGAGAACCTGTACATTCATTAAAGTGTAAGGAGAAGCGGGTATACAAAATCCTGAAAGAAGGAGGATCATCCATCTATGAGCAGGACACGTGGGCACAGATCAACATTTCACTGATTGGAAAGTCAAAGGTATGAAATGCTCCAGCCTTTCACCTCTCGAACTTGTGATATGCGAAATCGCAAAATAATCTCAACTGTTAGATCTAGGCCAAATATGGACTGTTGATTAGTCACAGTGAAGGCTCGTGGAGTTGCGAAGTCTCAATAAAATCTTGACCGTTGATCCAAGAGGGATGCATGGTAGAATATCAGAGCATGTCAAAGACGCCATTTTGGAGTTTCATAGATCGGGAGTTGGAAGCATCAATAACATTCACTATAGGAATGCCAAAATCACAATTTGTGAAATTGTGAAATGATCTAAGCCGTCAGATCAAGGGTTGATTTGGACCATTGACCCCATTCCATTTCAAAGTTTCTTGGATCGAGAGTTGGAAGCATCAAGAACATTCACCACAAGAATGTTGAAATCGTGAAATGATTTGAGCCATTGGTTCGAAGAGATCATGGACCATTGATCCGACCCCCTTTAATGTATTAGAGACTGGTATATCGATTACCAGGAGATGGAGAAGTTAGAGACTCTCAACATTAGGAGTCTCAAAATGTTGAAAAGATAAATCTCGAAAAGCACTTTATGGACAAGCGCTTGGTCATGGAAATGGTCATATAGAGGAAGGAGCTAGCGCAGAAAAGCTCCCTTTCATAGTTTTAGAGATCGCGACATGGATTGGCAAGACACCTGGCCATAGGAAAGCCAAAATGATGAAATACAAAATAAAGGCAAGCTTATGAAGATCATTCAATGGTGTAGATGAAACTGAAGGAGATCGAAGGGCTACTATTGAAGGACACAGTGAAACTGCCAGAAACTAGTGATGAGTTCTACCAGAGGACTCGAAGACACTTTGAGGTGATTTACAGAGGAGGTCAAGAGTCTCAAGAGATAAGCCAGTAGAACAAACATTGTTCATGGAGGTGACTGACAAGTGGATGAGCATTGAAGTTTTGTTGACGGGCGAAAATGACCGTCCGTCAACTAGGAGAGTGGAACCGGTCCGGGGTTGTCTAAATAACCCAAGCCGTTTGGTATGGACCACCCTGACGAGTTTAACGGCTTCGTTGGCCGCTCTGAGGTCTCGTAACGAAACCAAAGAGAAAGTTGATCTAAGTTAAATAATCTAACTAAACTAAATAAAGCGAACTAACTATAATTTAATACAAGAAACTTACTATAAACTACTCAATAAACTAAAACTAACTACAAACTACTCTAACTATTATATATACAAAAGACTAATAACTCAAATCAACTACTTAATTAACAGCTAAGATGTTCCTTATTCACAAATATACAATATGAACAATTTACAGATTTGATTAAAACCTGTGAAACTAATGTGTTC
>JASDQU010105871.1:113890-179173 GCA_032191745.1 Picea mariana
TGTCCAACATAAAGTTTGGGAAACATTTGTTCCATAAATGTCAACCAACAAAAATTTGTTGTTGCAGAGGTTGAATTGGTGTTATCAAGGTGAAATTGGACAAATTTCATAGTTGCAGAATGGCTATGGTAAAAATTGGTAAAAATTTAGGCAAAAGCCTCAATTTCTGCATCGGAATTCATGAGTAATTGATGTGCACAAAAATTAATGTGTGCAGGTGCATGCACTAAAACTGCAAGATGCGCATTGAAAATCTTGTGATATGTGGAAAAATATTGGCGCACATATGCACGCACTAAAATTTGGGGCTATGTGGTGCATAGTGGTATTGCACAAAAAAATATTAGCATGTGTGTGCACATGCTAAAATTTGGCATTACGTGGTGTAGAGTGACATTGCATGGAAAAATATTGGTGTGCAGGTGCACGCACTAAAATTTGGTGTTGCACGGTGCAGAGTGGAATTGCGCAGAAAATATTGGCATGCATGTGTGCGCACTTAAAATTTGGCATTGCACAATGCAGAGTGCTAATGCGTGAAAAATATTGGTGTGTGGGTGTGCACACTTAATTTCCACAATGCACGATGCAGACTTGTAATGCGTGGAAAATATTGGTGCATAGGTGTGCACACTAAATTTATCATTGCACAGTGCAGATCGAGTGGTGCAAGTGTAATACTGGTGTGTGCAGTCTGCACACACATAATAATGGCATGCGTAGTGCACACAGTATTGACAGAGCGCAAAGGAATTTTGTTGGTGCTCACACAATGTCGGTAAATGTTGTCACGCGACAGTTTAGTAAATGGTTGGCGGTGGGGTTGTACTAAACTTTGGCATGGTGCAATGCATAGATTAAAATGCACACACAATATTAGTGCACAACACAAAAATTACGTGCAATAGGTATTAATGCAACAACCAAAATTGTGCGCAGAGGATATTGGCACATGACACAAAAGTAGTGCACACCAGTTATTGGTGCAACAGAGAAGTAATCCACATTGGTTATAGGTGCGCAGAGCATGTGCTACCTTACGGTATTTTTGTGCATGCTAAATATGGGTGTACAGGTTAAAATGTGTGCACGCGAAGTCATTTAGATGGTGTACAACAACAGAAAACCAATGAATTTCTGTGACATTTTATACTGTTTGAAGGTCATCTTTTTGTAGTGCATTTTTGAGGCCTTAAACAACATTTTTAGCTACTAAAAATCCAGGAGAGAGATTTCTAATGGTGTCCGAATTTTTTATGAAGAAGTTACAGGACAAATAGTGGAGGGTAAATTTTAAGACTCAACTAACTTCAAAGGTATATAACTTTATGCTCTAAAATCAGATTGAGGCATAGGAGCAGTCTATGGAAACCTATTGAACCATAGAAGAATGTACTAGAGCTGAATTAAATTTTTGTGCATGGTAAAAATGTTTAAGATGGAAAAGATTGTACCTGTAGAGTTCCAAATCAAAAACACTAATTGGCCTAGAAGTCTAGCAGACTGTAACTAACATCCCAAGACTCAAAAAGAGGTGAAACTTGGAAAAACTGTCCAAAATATCTATATTAATAAACTCAATTAAGATCCTACTAAAACTCCAATGATGTAGGTGAAAAAATGCATAATTACAATGCAGAATTGCACCAAGTTGAAGAGTGAACAAAAACATTAATGGACAATTTTAAAATAACCATAACTTTCTTCTTGAGACTCATAATTGAGCATGAAATTAGGCACTGGAAAGTTAATAGATAAAAAAATATAATTTCTCACCCAAAAAATTGATCCGGGCATTCAATTTTCAAGAAACTAGAAGAAACAAGTCTGATATATTATTGAATCGAAATGGTTCATATTTTTCATGAAATTGATGAGTCAGTTAACCTGACAAAGTTTTGTTGGCTCCACATTTTGTAGAGTTAACAACAACTATATCAGACCAGGATCAACACGGAGTGCAAAGGGATGGAAGATACATCAGGAGATTACAACCAAGAAGATAAGATAAGAGGGATGGATGTCCATATGAGCATTGAAGTAACAAACTCCAATGGACATGGAGAAGGAAGGGATGAAAACATGAATATGGTAGAAACCATTATAAATTTGTAGAAGGATGTCCAAAGCCATAAAAAAGATAATGAAAGGATTATGGAAGCCAAGGAGAAGAAGGAGTACTTCAACATGAAGTTAATATAGAACTTGAACATAATAGAAAAGAAATTGGATGAAGAGAGTGGCTCAAGAAAATCAGGAAGTCATCGATCTTCTGATGAGAAATGAGGAATAACATGTGTTATCATACATCACCGTCACTCCACGAGGCATTACAATAAAAGAGCACACATAATCTCAAGTCCATCCCCTATAAGTAAGCATAAGATATCCAAGGTGGATGAGCTATGAGGATAAATGAACAAAATCAAACCTCCTACATTTGATGGTGATGATAAGAAGTATGAATATGTAGAGACATGGTTGTTGGGCATGAGGAAGTATTTTCAATTGAATAATTATTCTTCTCATGAAGAAGGAATAATTTCCATATATTAACTCAAGGGAAAGGCATTCATGTGGTGGGATAAACTTGTGCAGGTGCAACGCATTAAAGAGAGAATTTTTACTTGGAAGGAATTCAAGAAGTATTTTGGAAATAAATACTTGAATAAGATATATTGTGACAAGAAAATGAAAGAGTGCTTTGAACTCAAGATTGGGAGTATAACCATAGATGTATATGAAAGAATTTTTTTAAAACTTCTAAAGTATGTTTATTTCATCAAGGATGAGACCATTAAGATTCAAAGGTATTGGAGTGGAATTACATCATTCATTAGTGACAAAATACAATATGATGATCCCAAACATTGGAGGAGACGATAAGGTGAGCTAAATGCCTATATGATCAGAAAAAAACAAGGCCAACTTTCCAAAAATCTTGGGAAGACAAGAATAAATTCAAGATGGATTAGAGGAAGAAGGGAACTAAGACAACATTCTTCAGAAATAATCCTTAGGGAAAGCCAAATTCTAGAGAACCCAGAATGACTGAGACACGGGGTCAAAGGCCAAGGAAACCACCTATTCATTGTTGGGGTTGTAAAGGAGATCATATGTTTGGAGACTTCCTTCACAGAGGTGAAAAAATGAGGATTGTTCACAATGTACAACAAGATGAAACAATGGAAGACATGGGAATAAATGTACCAATGATCTATGCATCCCTAGAAAAAAAGAAAGCAGAGTATCAGTCACATATGATTGAAGTGGAAGGTATGATCAACAACCAAAACATTGTTATTTTAATTGATTCATGAGCTATTCATATTTATATAGATCCTAAGATGCTGGAAAGTTTGGATTTTCCAAGAAGCAAGCATGGAAAATCTTGGTTGGTGCATCTCCCTACCAGAGATAAAAGAAACGTTAATGAGATGGTTAAGTCATGTCTTATGGACATGAATGGACTAAACACCAGGAAATATTTGAACATATTTCCTTTAGGTTACTATGATTTTCTAATTGGGATGGATTGGTTGGACCAACATCATGCTATCCTAGACTATCATAACAAGGAATTTACCTGCTTAGATGAGGAAGGGAACCTAAGGACGGTGCAAGGAATTCCCAGGGAAGTAACCATTAGAGAAATAACATCATGGCAGCTGAATAAATATTACAGAAAAGGGTGTCAAATATTTGCAGCACATATGGAAGAGACACCTAAATATAAGGTGTCAAATATTGAATATTATGTAGTCCTAAAAGAGTTTGAAGATTTGTTTAAGGAAATACTAAGATTACCCTCTAAAAGAGACATTGATTTCTCTATGAATTTGATTCCTTGAGTAGCTCCAGTATCCATGAATCCATACAGGATGAGTAAACCAAAATTGAAGGAGTTGCAAATACAAATTAAAGAGATCCTGAATAAGGGGTATATACGCCCAAGTGTGTCACCTTGTTGTGCCCGAATTTTATTTGTGAAGAAGAAGGATGGAACATTGATACTTTGCATTGACTTTAGGCAGTTGAACAAGGTAACCGTGAAGAATAAGTATCCTTTTCTGAGGATCGATGACCTCTTTGATCAGTTGAAAGATGAAAATATATTCTCCAAGATTGATCTCGGGTCAGGTTATCATCAAGTAAGAATTAAAGAAGAACACATCAACAAGACTGCTTTCAGAACAGGGTATGGTCATTATGAGTTCATAGTGGTTCCCTTTGGATTATCAAATGCACCATTTGTCTTGATGTGTTTAATGAATGGTATTTTCAAAGAATACTTAGATAAGTTTGTCATTGTGTTTTTAGATGTCATTCTTATATATTCTAAGTCAAAGGAAGAGCATGAACAACAATTGAGGATGGTATTACAAGTACTAAGGGAGCATCAATTGTATGCGAAATTGAGCAAGGATCATTTTATCAGAAGAAAATTCATTGTTTCAGACATATCGTTTCAAAGGATGGGATAGCAGTGGATCCTGATAATATAGAAGCCATTAGAGTATGGTCAACACCAAAGAATGTGACAAAGTGCAGATCATTCATGGGCCTTGCAGGCTACGATAGGAGATTTAATGAAGGATTCTCAAAGATTACACACCCAATCACTTCCTTGCAAAAGAAGGGTGTGAAGTTTCAATGGACATTAGATTGTGAAAAAAGGTTCCAACACTTGAAGCAATTATTAACAAGTGCTCCAATACTAAGGATTGTAGATCCAAATAAAGGCTTCATTGTATGCACCAATGCATGTAGAGAAGGACTTGGTGGAGTCCTCTGTCAAAATGGATTTGTTGTATGTTATGAATCAAGGAAGTTGAAGGAGAATGAAAGGCACTATGCCACTCATGATTTGGAGTTGGCAGCCATAGCGCATGCCTTGAGGAAGTGGAGGAACTACCTCATGGGGAAAGGTTCAAGTTGAGGACAGACCATATTCGTTTGAATTGTTTATTTGATAAACCAACTCTAAATTTTAGGCAAAGGAGATGGTTAGAATTTGTAAGTGAATATGACTTTGATATAAAGCATATCAAAGGGAAAGAGAACAAAGTGGCTGATGCAATCAACAAAAGAGTGCATGATTTACATGCTACAACCATTAGCATGTACCAATCAGATTTCAAAGACTAAATTTTGGAGGCTGAAAAATCAAATTTGCAATATAAGGAATTAGTGGCAAAATTATAGCAAGGTATTTTGCAATAGAAAATTGAAGACTATAAGATAGAAAATGATGAAATTCTCATATACATGGGTAGAATTTATGTACCAAATTCCCAGGAATTGAAAAATATGATATTGACATAAATACATAATGTACCTTATGTTGGGAACTGAGGTTATCAGAAAACTATTGCAGTTGTCAAGAGCTGATATTATTGGCCAGGCATGAAGAAAGAAGTTGTTGATTTCATTGCCAAATGTTTGGAGTGTCAAAAGGTAAAGGTTGAGCATAGACACCTAGCTAGTTTTCTACATCCATTACCCATTCCTGAGTGGAAATGGGAAGTTGTAACAATGGATTTTATCACCAAACTTCCCAAAACAAATAGACAACATGATTCTATCATGGTAGTGGTGGATAATCTTACTAAAGATGCCCATTTTATTCCAATAAAGCTCACTCACAAGGAAGCCAACATTGTTGATGTTTCTATGAGAGAAATTGCTTGATTACATGGTATACCGAAGACAATTGTGTCTGACAGAGATTCAAAATTTACCTCAAATTTTTGGAAGGGATTATTTAATGGATTTGGAACAAATTTGAATTTTAGTACAACTTATCATCTAGAATTAGATGGACAAACAGAGAGGGTGAATCAAGTAACTGAGGATATCTTGAGGATGTATGTGATGGATAAACCATAAAAATGGGAAGAATATCGACACTTACTAGAGTTTTCTTATAAAAATGGGTACCAAACATCTCTAAGGATGAGCCGATTTGAGGCACTTTATGGAAAAAGTTGCAACACACCGGTAAGCTAGGATAACCCACCAAATAGAGCAGTGGTTGGGCCAGATTTACTTAGGGAAATGGAAGAGAAGATGATGAAAATAAAATAAAATTTAAACGCATCCGAAGAAAGACATAAAAACTAAGTTGATAAGGGCATAACTCACATCGAATTTAAAGTGGGGGACCATGTATTATTGAAAGTGAAGGCCAACAAAAGTTCCCTGAAGTTGGGAAATTGTTCAAAGTTGGCAGCTCGCTATTGTGGACCATTTGAAATCCTAGAGAGGATTGGGCTTGTAGCATACATGCTTGCCTTTCCTACTAGATCAATGACCATTCATATTGTATTTCATGTATCATTGCTTAAGAAATATGTACCTGATGCTAATCATGTTATTTATTGGAATGTGATTCAGGTGGAGCAATAAGGTGCTTTCCATGTACATCTAGTAGACATTCTAGACTGAAAAATCAAACAACTCTGGAATTGAGCAATAGGATAGTGCATAAATAAGGGGAGGGGATTGTAATACCCTTAGATTGAACCCCAAATGCAAATGCAAATGAAAATGTACTTAAGTTGGTGAGTTGTTTGTTATCATTTTTGTATGCACCTTCCATGCTATAGTTCACACATGTACTGCGAACTAAAATGATGAAGGTTGTCAATTCTAGAATATCACGCACAACAAAATTAAGTGTGCGCAATTTTGAGGCCAGGGAGCCTTTGTGTATATCTTGTGTTTTATAGGCTAGTGAGCCGGTTACTATAAACTAGGAGGCTTATCTGTTGCATTAGGCTAGAGAGCCTAGATGATAAATGCCAGTGAGCCTATTTTTGTATATGCCTTATCATTAATATAAAATACATGATTGCATGTAGACCAACCACGATAAAAGAGTATGGGGGACTAAACTCCACTAGTTAGGGAAAGGGGGGGATAAAAGTTAAGGAAAAGGGATAAGCTAGGGAGGTTAAGCCAAAAAGGAATATTATATCAATATTTCTTAAAGTATAAACTATGGATAATTATTTTATCCTAATTTCTAAGGATGGGGACAAGTGGGCCAAAGTAGCTCCCAGCATGACAAGTGTCAAGTTGGGAACATGCATACAGATAGTTTGGACTTAGTTCATTTTCCCAACCTTACCATCATCATTCAGTAACTCATTCAGTTGTCCTATGTACCTTAGAATCACTATACCTGTACCTGTATCCATACCCATACTTGTATTCATACCCATACCTGTATTTGTACTTCGTTATCTTGGGAGTTGGACTAAAGAAGTGGGTTTCCAGGCTTGTGGGATATTGAAGAGGCCGATTGTCGGTCCTGTGAGAAATTTATTTCTAAATGAGAGAATTGTTGGGAATTTATTTCCCGATTGTGCCAAACTGTAGCTATAGGGATCTAAGACTTCCTGTCTGGACTACTGTTGAATCTCTAGAAGGGAAGTGGGGTAGTGAAGGGACTGTTGAGAAGAGAAGGGGCACACTTCCTAGGGTGGGACAGGCATGTGGGGAATGAGGGAATGTAGGGTGTTAGTTTGAGTTGGGACCTGTGACAGAGTCTTTCCTATTACCTAAGATACATCATCCTGGTTAGGAATCCGTTTACCCAGGTGGAGTTTAGTCCCAAATCGGGGTTGACCAACTACTGAGAGTGATGAGAAACGTGATATCTAGCTGAGAGGTTCGTGGAATTTCTTCACATAGTTGGTGATATTCTTACCAATATAAGTGTCAATTGTGTGTTAATTGATATGATGCATTATTATTTATGTGTTTATTTTTATGGTTTTTTCCTGTGTGTGGTTTATATCTATCCTTATTTTTATGGGTATTGCCTGTCTATGCTACATGTATATGTTTATTGTTATTTTCGTATGAATCTATGCATTTACAGAATGTAATTGCCCATTTTAAGTTTTAGATATAAATTTCTGCAATATTTTCTATGTGGATATGTTTTTATTTGTATACAGTTTGAATATGAGAGAGAAGCGCAGAGAGAATGAAGTCGCCAGGAGGGTGGAAAATAAGAAGAAGGTGTAGAATCATGGGAAAAGGAAGTCAGCATGGATATTATAGAGGAAAGAGAAGATTCAACCCCGTTACTAGGAAATATTGGGAATCCAATTGAAGAGACTACTCCGAAGGACGAGAACGAGACCCCAAAGAACACAAAAACCCTTCCCGAAGCTAGTGGCACTCTCCTCGAATCACCCATACCCCAAGTATCTTATATACAAGTGGTAAATTCTATACTACCATATTATTCTATTCATGTTTCATTACAATCAATTAGTCAATCACAACTGGTAAGTGTGAATATTTAGAGGATATTGGGATCCCCTAGTAGATCATGTTGATGTTTGTACAACATCAGAAAGACATTCTCTAAAGATAATAATCAATAATATAATTATTGATTATTAAATATAGTATATAATAAGTAAATTATAATAATAAATAGTTATTGGTTATTCAAGGGACGCATCCTTTAATGGGTGGTCACCTTACGTTCCCTATATATGCAACACACAACATTGTAATAACATATCGAATATCAATCATATTTCATATGAAGTAAAACCAACATGGTATCAGAGAAGGACTGGGCTTGACTCCCTCGCGGGAGGGCTCGGGTAAATGAAAAGGAAATGAAAACCTAACATAGCTTAGGTGCTACTGGAGTTACAAAGTAACCATTAATGTAAACACCGTTAGCTGTACATCACCTATGGTGAAAGTGTAGTTTCCATTCAGACTATTACAACAAGATCTAAGTTTTACTAGGATCTATGCATATATATGTATGTATATATAGTTCATTTGGCATCTATCCATTCAATGGAAATCAAATTTAACTCGATGGAGTTTATTTTTCCAAGAGAATCAATGATCTGAATGATGCTAGGGATGATAGCAACAATTTGGATGAATACGGGCACAACAATGACAGACGTGGATGGGTATTGAACTCGTAACCTTGTGAGAGTGGAACCTAGTATGAGGTTGAGAAAATCACAGTCAGATTGGGTGGTTGAGTTGCTTGCCTAAAGAGAGCAGGTAAAATAAATATGCCCATGCCTCCAAGAAAGAGAAAGAGGGCATGCCAAGGATTGGTTAGAGAGACCATGTTGTAGATCAAAGTTGATCTGTTGCCCATGATGCCAAAAACATGATCCTGGCATTGAATTGTTGGATGTTTTTCGTGTTAAGAAACCCTAGAATTTTCTTCTTTGTGTCTTCAATCTCGGGTACTTGTTTCTTCTAGTGGTTTTAGATGTATGCACCGCAAAATCCCAACGCACTATAAAATCCTCGTCCCTATATTGTTTGATCAAGGATTGAATTCTCGGTAAACAACGGTTGGCCTGGAGCTACGAGAACTGAATGGGATGTGGCAACTCCATCCTTTGAATGGATGAGTTATAATTTTTTCCATCGCTACTTCAATTGAATTTGAAAAATCAAAGTATATAGAGAAGAAGAATTTTCTATAGTTGTAACTGAAAATGGAACCCAAGTTACAATCTGTTATGAATTTACAGGCATTTGGAGAAACTTTCTAAATTCGAAGTTAGAATCTTCATTGAAGATCTCAATTCAGAGAAGAATCCCATTTGGAGCTACTTTTGAAGGTTATTTAGCAATGGATTTTGGAAAGGTTGTTTGGACATATTGTCTTCTTGGATTGGTGGCTTTGCACTCCTATGAAAAGGTAGCACCCGCAAATGCAAGAATCACATCTTTACCTAGATGATTACATAGGATATGTAAAGTAATAAAGAATAAAACGTGGTTTGAAGAATATCTAGAGTTCCTTTCAAATCAATTCTATATGGAAAAGGATGAAATGCAAAAGGTCGTTGAAATTTTTAAGTGATTAGGTCAGACTGACCGAACTTCTCAATTAAGAACAAGGATGTTTGGTCGTGCTTGGCCAATGAGAGTACTAGTTAGAGAAGGGAATGTTCTAACATGTCCGCAGATCAACAGAGTCCCTTGCACTTGTTTGGTTAAATGATGAATCAGTCAAGACAACAATTCATGCTCAAACAATATGTTCTTTTGAACTTCAAATCAACATGGCATAAAAAAAAAGGTACATTTGTGGGGTACAATGAGTCTTCGAATGCATACCGAATCTACATCCCTGGTCAGAGATACATTGAGGTGAGGAAGGATGTTACCCTTGAGAGGAGGTATCCTTCAGGATATCTAGAGGATCTCACATGTATATTGAAAGTGAGAGACATGAAGCGATGGTACCTTTTCCCCCTCATGCTTCAACAGTTCAAAGGGAGACAATTGAGCCTATTGATCCCATTGATCCTATACCTCTAGTTGATGTTCCTAGAAATATTGTAGTAGGTCAGAAGAGACCTACATGGGCTTGTCAGAATCTCCAGGAGGAAAAAGGAAATACATCTCCTCGTGGTACCTTCTGAGAGAGAAAGAGACTTTAGAGATATTCATGCTATGCCATAGCTATGAACCACATCATTCATTTTTTTTTTTTTGGCCAACCTGTTATGAGGAGGAAACTAGTCATCCAGTATGGAGAGATGTCATGATGGAGGAGTATCAATCCATCATGAAGAATGATGTGAGGGATATTGTTCCAAGACCTGAGAGGAAGTTTGCGGTGACTTCCAAATGGATCTACAAGATCAAACACATAGTTGACGAGAGGATCAAGAGGCACAAAATGAGATTTGTTGCTAGAGGATTCTCTCAGATGGAGGGAATATATTATGAGGAGACATTTTCTCATGTTTCTTGATACACTTCTATCTGGACGATTATTTCCCTCGCAACATCCATGGGTTGGAAACTACATTAGATGGATGTGAAGACAACCTTTCTCAATGGAGAGATTAAGGAAGAAGTATACATTGAGCAGCCAAATGGTTTCGTGATACATGAGAAGTAGTCTCATGTGTGAAGGTTGAAGATGGCCTTGTATGGAATCAAGCAACCACCTCAATCTTGGTACGCAAGGATTGATGGACACCTAATGATTTTTGGCTTCAACAAAAGTGTTGGAGATCCTAGCCTGTACTACAAGACTGTTAATGGTGAGTCCCTGATCTTGGTCCTCTACATTGATGATTTATTCCTCATCGATAAAAAGAGACTTATTGTTGAATGCATGTATGCATTGGCCTCTAAATTTGAGATAAAGGACCTTGGTATGATACACTACTTCTCGGGACTAGAGGTGTGGCACAAAACTGATGAGATATTCCTGAGTCAAGGGAAGTGCACAGTTGAGAAATTGAAGAAGTTTGAGTTATTGAACTTGAAGTCCGTGGCTACACAAATGGCAAGGAATATGAAAAAACTATGTTTGTCTTCTTCCAATTCCAACGAGATTGATACAACCCCGTACAGATAACTGATTGGATCATTGATGTATCTGGTTAACACAAGACTAGATATTTTCTATGCAGTGAGTGCACTTAGCCAATTTATGAGCCAACCGATATAAACACACTAGATTGTTGTGAATCATGTGTTGTGATACTTCCGAGGCACAGTTCGACATGGTCTAATATATACTTCCAGTATTGATATGATATGGTAGGAATATATTGACTCTGGTTAGATAGGGAGTGCAATGGACAAAAAGAGCACCTTTAGGTGTTGCTTCACTTTGGGATCTTCCATGGTTTCCTGGTGTAGCAGGAAATGAACTTTTGTGGCTTTGAGAACAACGGAAGAAGAGTATATTGCATTAAGTATGATAGTCTGTGAAGCACTATGGCTTCACAAGATCCTTGCAGATTCATTTGAACATGTGCTGGATTCCTCCATTATTTATTAGGGTAACCAAATTTGTGTGAAGATCTCTGAAAATACAGTGTTTTGTGAAAAATCGAACCACAATGAGATCAAGTACCATTACAATAAAGATATGGTGCAGAGGAAGGAAGTATTGGTGTAGTAACTTCCTACAAATGAGCAGGTTTTTGATGTTCTTACCAAACTAGGATGAAGTTTAAGTACTTCCGTGACAGACTTGGCATGGCAAAGAATGCCTCCCTAGCTGAGAGGGAGTGTTGATGTTTGCATATTCCTGAGACATTCTCCATATCGTACTCCTTAGTGACTGAGTTGATTTGATCTATGATGGCACTTATCCAATAAGGGATAAGTACGGTTGGGCTTCTAACCCAACGTCCCTTGTGGAGAGCACATGAGGACATGTCCCATGAGTACCCTAGTGTTTCTAGAGGGTGTAGCCTCTAGAAGTCCACATGGGAGTGCCATGTGTGACAAATCATTTACTACTATGGTGGTTTTGTACCACTGGTAGAGACTATGTGTCTCTGGACAATAGTTGTGTACTACTATGGAAAGATACCTCCCTAGCTAAGAGGGAGTGTTAATGTTTCAGCATTAGGTGGAACTTCTCCTAGATTGGGTCGCAGAACAAGGGAGATAGAATAAATTTATCATAAAGGTGCACTTATGGTAAATGGGCCCATACATAGTCCTTCCTTGATCATGACAAGGAATAATATGGACTCGAGGTGCTTGAAGTGCTTTCCACTTGTCAGTTAGAATCAAGCCGACATTCACTCATCGGTGTGTGCCTGTGGTGAAAGATCATGGTGTGCTTGTTGTCCTATTCATGGTGACTTGACAAGGACTAATAAATACACAACATGCTATATGATATTACAGGCAAACCCAAAGTGAACCTAATCTTAGAGAGATTTAATTGGTTCAGGTGGGAGAGAGATGGCTCTCAAGACTAACATACAAGTGTCATGTTTCTAGCGTGAAGTTTGTATACTTCAAAGACAAGATTGGCATGCTGCAGAATGTCTCCCTCGTTGAGAGGGAGTGTTGATGTTTGGAAAACATCGGATTGTGGGGTAAGGGAGACAAGGATGTTGAGAAACATGGGTTCCTATGCGAACCAATCTATAGGTCCAGAGGGACTATATATGTAAACAAATTGGTCAAATTCCATACTAACTTGAGAGGGCGTGCTCTTAAATGGTACATGAATGATATTGAGCTAAGAGTGTCAAGAATGCAAGGAAAAGAATTCACACTTGGCAGTGTATGGATAAAATGCATAGCAGAGTTTAAGATACCTCAGTCAAAACAACAATCTATGTCTGAGTTGTGCGAAATTTAGTAGAGGGAAGGTGAATCAGCCTGGGAATATAGTCACATGTTTAAAGATGTTGCGGGGAGTTTAGCGCATCCAATTCATGAGGATCATCAAATAAAATTTTATATACAAGGATTGTTACCTCTGACATGAATTCCATTAATGCAACAATGGATAGGCACTTTGACACATTCCTTGTAACAATCAATGAATATTGAAGCCATGGCAGGATATCTAGGGGGCCTGAGAGTGAAAATACCCTCAACAAATGCCAATTTTTCGCAACTAGAAGGAAATATTTCAGCACTAATAAAGAAGATTCAAGAATTGATGATACCCATACCAGGATGACTACAAGTCTAGTGTACCATAGTGTAAACAGAGGGACATTTGGTGAATGAATGTCCATGGATGAGGATAATGGGACCTCCTCAGAATACGATGGGACCCTCACCAGGACCCATTGGAGGAGTTGTGCAAGTATCTATGAATTTACCATTCCATACCCCAACCTTGTACCATGCTTTACCAGGTAATCAAGCATTGTCTATAGTCGATTACTATGAGATCTGTCAAATTCATGGGAATGGGCCAAGACAATGCCCCATTATTCAGAAGTATTCAAAAATACTGAATACTATACATTGTGAGTTATGCACATCTACCATGCATGCTACGAATCAATGTAGAGCACTAGATGCACTTGCAAACAGACTGGATTGAACATCATTCAGGGTGAGTGAAACCCCTTAGCGACTGGGAATAGGTTGAGGAGGTGGAGATGGAGGAGACTTCATAGGAGGAAAAACTAGGGGAAGAGGACCAAGTATATGCTACAACTGTTATGAGAAAGGTAACATGGCTATGGATTGTCCTCATCTGAGGCAGCCATGGTGCTCTTACTGCAGAACCAATGGGCACGCAACTGAAGAATGCCTAGAGATAATTGTGAAATGGGAAGATTCGATACATCAAATAAGAGATAATATTATAATCTCAGAGATAAAGAGAGTCATCCATGGGTAGTTACCTAACATTAACATTGTTACTCAAGGAGGAGTAAAGACTAGCACATATGTCGATAATACTCAGAGAGTGAAACGAATGAAAATACGGTCTGGGAAAGTGTTTAGATTAGCATCCCAACTGGATGAGTTTGATATTGAAGATGTTATGTTAGATCTAGGATCTCATGTTAACATACTACCTAAGAATACTTAGGAATCTTTAGGAAAACCCCAATTGACATATTCCCCAAATCAATTAAGAATGGCCAATCAGTATTGGGTTTTTCCAATAGGAAAAATATAGAATGTGGAGATAGATGTTGTGGGAGTGAAGAATGTAGCTAATTTTGAGGTGATCAAAATCATGGGGGATAAGGACCCTTATCTTGCACTACTTGGTGTTGAATGGGCCTATGATAATTATACTATCATTGAACTAACGAGGGATACTATGGCGTTTGAAGCAGACAGAATCAAAGTAGTTCATCCCTTGGATCCACATTTAGTCTCATGATATACAGAACTAATGGAAAACAATATGGATAGAGAAGATTTGTATAAGCTATACATTGTAACAATAGGAATGAAATAAGACTACATAAATCCTATTGTTGATGGATCAGTAAGTTGCAGGAGCATACAATTGGCGGACGAAGATTCATAACTGGCATTTGGCAGTTGGCAGTGAGGTTCATATGAAATATTTTCAGGGAGGCACACAACTTTCAAAGAATCTATATGGGTTGGAACCAAGGTCAAAGAACATTCGATATACGATGGGACCTCAAATCTTAAACTTTTTTCGATAGCATGGAAGAAAAGATAGTGGAGGATCGAAGGATTTTAGTTATCGACTTAGCCCTCCAGGACACCCATGCTGGATGGTGGGCTAGTCACAAAGCCTTGATTAAGAACTGGGAGGATTTGAAGCAAGCTATCTGATATAGATTTCAATATAAAGAGCAAGTGAAATTAGAGATGTAGATGGATTTCGAAGTTGCACAAATTTTCAATGGATAGTCTGATCCTAAAACACATATTGAACAATGTGTGAGCTAGTGGGATGTTGCGGAATTACCATCTCATTTGTGGGTTCACGTATTTCCCCATTTACTAGGTTCGATTCTGAAATCTTGGTACATGCATGAAGAGACCATAAGGCAGACCAACAACTGGAAAATGTTAGCAGACAAATTTGGCAAGGACTTCTCCTTTACAGGTAAGTACCATGAGCTTATTATAGCCCTACAAAGAATTAAAAAATTCATTTTTACCGATGTTGGAGAATGGAAATTAGACCTAGTGGTATGTGCAAATCATAGTCAAGTGCTTCAGTCTAACCTTTGACTTGACATGGACAAGACACCTATAGAATGATATAAGATTGAGAAGGATTTGAAAAACTCAGATGATCTGGAAGTACTGAGAAAATTAATCATTAAGGAAACTGAAGGAAGCAGATAAATCCAAGACAGCATGCCCAACCAGACTGATAGTTCTTACAATAATCCATTGAAGTTTTGAAAGGTTAACATAGGAACTATAGAGAAAATCAAGATAGCTATGGTAGGATATTACCGGGATGAGAAAACTAGCGAAGAAATATATAGTCTGTTGCGAGAGTATGAGGACTTATTCCCAAAGACATTTTCAGAGCTAAAAGGGATTAAAGGAGCTATGGGAGAGATGAAGATTGAACTAAAATCAGGATCAAAACCATTAAGGAATAGACCATATATTCTTAACCCTAGGGTGAAAGAGAAGTTTAAGAGGGAAATAGACAAGATGCATGAGGCTAGACTTATTTTTCCAATTGAAGAAGCAGAGTGGGTTATCCCCATAGTTATATAGATCAAGAATGGTACAAAGGACATTAGGGGATTTGTAAAGTACAAAATTCTCAACTCTGCATGTGTGCATGACCTCTTTCCAACACCATTTACTGATGAAGTGCTAGAACAAATTCCGGGGAAATAATCTTACTCATTTATAGATGGATTTTTGTGGTATCACCAAGTGAGAATTGATGAAGAAGACAAAAGGAAGACCAAATTCATAACAAAATGGGGGTCATTTGCATACAATGTGATGCCCTTTGGCCTAAAGAACACCCTTGTAGTTTTTTCCCGGATTGTAATAGCAGCCTTCCTAGAATTTATTCACAATTTCATAGAAGCTTATATGGATGCTTGGACAGTATACAGTTTACTCAAGGAACATGTAGAGATACTACATATGATGTTTGATAGATGTAGGGAATTGCAGGTATCTTTGAACCTTAAAAAGTGTATATTATGTGTGCCACATGGAAATCTATTAGGCCACATGGTATGTCGAGATGGATTATTGATACCCAGCCAAGGTTGCATTCATTGTGATCATTCCACCACCTACGAGTGCAAATCAATTTCATTCCACACTGGGGCACACAGGGTACTATCACAGGTTTATCAGAAGGTATGCAAACATTACTGCACCCCTAGAAAATCTAATAAAGAATTCAGAAGTGTTCTAGTGGATACCAGAGTGTGATAAAACATTCAACATCCTGAAGGAAAATATCAACACAACACCTATTATGATATTTCCAAACTAGGAAAAAAAAATTCATGTGCATGTGGACATGGATGCATTAGGTATTGCCCTAGGAGCCATCTTAGCGCAACAAGTAGATGGAGCCATGGATCATCCCATCTACTTTGCTAGAAGGAAGCTATCGCAAGATGAGTGAAACTATACAACCATAGAAAGGGAGGGTTTAACTATGATTTACGTTATACAAAAGTTTATACATTACTTGTTAATATCTCATTTAAATTTTTTCACTTATCATTCTACATTAAAATATCTGGTTAACAAGCCTGGCTTGGAAGGAATAATTTGTTGATGGTTGTTACTGTTTTAAGAATTTTCATTTGAGGTGATCTTCAAAACTGGAAGATGTAACGTGGGCCTTGATCACCTGTCCATATTAGAATCAGGAGAAAGTGGTGGAGAAGTTGATGATCAACACCCATATGTAGACCTATTCTAGGTTGAGGTCGTGCAAGAATACCTAGAAGAAATAAAAGTCTTCTTAAGCATAGGGGCCTACATAGAAACATACAATGCAACTCAGAAACATCACATGGTGGTTCAAGCAACAAACTATCAATTGATTGTGGGGAAATTGTATACATTGGGCCTATATAGTATCCTCAGAAGGTGTGTCTTAGACCACGAAATACAATACATACTATGGGAGTGCCACATTGGAGTTGCGGGAGGCCAGGTTGGAGGGAAGGCCACTATGAAAAAATTCCTCCAAGATAGATTATGGTGGGCCACACTCTTCAAGGATGCGAAGGAATATGATAGATCTTGTGATGTCTGGAAGAGAGTAGGAAAGCCATCACGGCGAGACAAATTGCCTCTTCAACCAGTTCAATCTCTGCAAGCAATTGAGAAATGGGTGGTTTCCTTTATTGGGTCGATCAACCCCACAGCTAAGCACTCAAAGGCTAGTTATATTATTACCGAAATGAATTACCTTACATGATGGGATGAGGCAGTAGTTGTTCATGATTGCTCGACTGATACTACAACTGGGTTTATTTTTTAAAGAATTATCACTTGGTTGGGATGTCCCAAAAGTCTGACTAGTGATCAGGGTGGTCATTTTATCAATATTACAATACAGTTCTTAATCCAACATCATAAAATTATCCCCTACCACCTACAAGCCAATGGCACACAAGATGTGTTTAACAAAATTCTAGAGAGATGATTAATGAAGGTCTATTGTGCAAACATGGAATATTGGGATGATAGGGTCCCAACATTTATATGGGCTTATAGGTAAACCATGAAGAAACTCCACAAGTATACTCTGATTCAATTAGTCTATGGGAAATAGGTTGTGGTACCTACATAGTTCATTACCTCGAGTGTATACATTGCACAGATTACACACATGTTAGAGGATGAATCAGTCACACAAACGGTTGCAGAGTTGAAAGAACTTGATGAGACTAATTTTTTAGCATACTTTCATCAATCAATTGAGAAAGAAAGGAAGAAATATTGGCATGACAGGAACATTAATACTAAAACATTTGCACAATGAGATAAGGTCCTACATTATGACAGTCGATACCAGAGAAATCCAGGAAAGTTGTGCATGCATTGGTTGGGACAATTTATAGTTGTAGAGATCTGACCCTCTAGAGCAGTCTGACTTGTGTAATTGGATAGTATACTTCGGCCAGGATGGGTGAATGGTTCTCTCCTAAAACCCTATATTTATCATAACTGAGCTAAAGGACTCTTTATCTAGTCCAAAGGAGAATGTATAGTAATTAGATTTGATTTTTTTGCAATTTCTTTGAATTCAATTAATAAATTCGAAGTGTGCATTGTTTCACTACAACATGTATTTCATTTTTCCATCTAAGTGTTTATTTGGTGCAGAACTACTTACTCAACAACATAGGATAAAAAGAGCCATGAGTCCATTAAAGACAATCATTAAATGTCACGAGGACCCCTTTGTGGTTGGAGGGAGAGCGAATCTGGATGCAATCCTAGTCCATGTGCCACATAAATCCAATCCAGCCATCACCTTTATGACTGCGACAGTAACCCGTTCAAAACTTGTTAAACCATAAAGCCACAATATGCGAACATGCCATTATGTTCATGCCGGGATTCTCATCCATTCAAATGGTAAGTTCTAAAGTTGGCCACATTCTTGACCAACTTTCTCAATAAATCCCAGGATAACCCGATATATTTACCATATTAAATAGTCCCATCCGAAAACTCATCTCCAAGTTGCATCTATAGGGTTAATGATGAATTTACTTAGTAGTCATTATAAAACTTTCCATCTAAGACCGAGTATAATATTGTGTGAACTCGGTGTAAGATGTATTTTTTTCCAGACAGAACTAAGTTTGTTACAAATTCTGAATTATGCTTACACCTGTGCAATCCCCTGTCCCTCATTCGCAATCCCCAATCCCATATAGCCTGTTAAAGTTTGTTGACAATCCAAATCACTATGCCGAGAGCTACCAGAAGTGAAATTTTGGTTTCTAAAGACATAGTGTTGGATAAACCATGTGACCCCTGGGTCGAGATCATGGGTGATATCAAAAGGAAGATCGAGTAGGTTAAATTCCTTGGCCTCGACCTAATAGACCAGGTCATGTTCCTACAATTTAAAATTGATGTGTTCTGGAGTGTGGCTCCAGATGAATTGGGAGGGATGCAGTTCATGCCAAAGTCGAATTTCATCAACCTCTTCAACTCCACCATCATGAATCTCCAATACTTTCTAATTTTTAACACTACGAGAGAGGTGTTGTGGTGTACTAATTTCCTCATTGTTCCTGTACATGACAGGAGATTATGGCTCAACATATGACATCCCATACATGTAGAGGATATTGATCAACTAATGGGACTCTCCATCGAAGGAGAGGATGTATCCAAATGATTTCAAGGTCCCAGTAAACATGGGAAGAAAAAGGGAGAACCCAGCATGTGTGAATGATTTCATACTCAGAGAGGGCAGTGCACAACCAATATTGACCAGGTTCTACTCGATATAGTCATAACAACTTGCTATATGATTCCTAGCAAGATGATGCAGTCATATTATAAGGGTGAATGCACATTGGATGCCTTGTCGGTAGTGTATTTTTGTGCCAATGGAGTAGTATTCAACTGGTGTAGATACTTGTTGGAAGAACTCTCGATAGCATGCGAGCAAGTGCAGGAGAAGGGAGACACCTTCATCTATGAATATCTGCTAGTTGTATTCACCATGCTGAAGTGGATGCCACCTTTAGGAATACCACTATGGAAAATAGACAAAGGTTGACTGGAAAAGATGTTTGAGCCTTGGCACTCAAGGTCGGATTGGGAGAACACTACATTCAACATCAAAACATTCTCAAAATTGTATATCCAATTTCTTGACCCAACCGAGAGGTTGCACATACCTCATGAATTTCTCAAAATGAACATGAAGAAGACTTCCACTCCCAAATGATTCCATTCTAATTGGACGAAGAGGCCTTTGACAAGGAGGTCATGTCATGTCTAGGAGTGAAATGCAACCCATGCACATTACGGATGCGCTACCTTCTACTGACAAAGATTTTGAATAAAAAGGGACAGGAAGTAGGGGTAGGATCACCCAAAGGATAAGAACAAAGAGGATTCAATATAGACATACTTAGAGGATATGGAGGAACAGACACAGCCATTGGAGTGCAAGAATAGGACAATTCCCATGTTCCCGTAGCTTCCATAGCAAGCCATGTTGACTAGTAAATATCTCAATGACATCCTAAACATTTCCTTCATCGAATATCCATTTGTCAAGAAACCCAGGACATGACTCTCCCCCGTACAGATCTTGAACCCACAACCTATATATTCAACAATCCCTCATACTCGTGAAACGAATTGAGCATCCCAAATCATTGACATTTAGGATGATCTTGAACCTAATACTAATCCATCCACTACCATCATTACCGAAAAACCCCCATCACCCCCACAACCCCAATTGCCACCTTGAGAAATAACCTTCCCACCCCGAACCACTGAACCAGAGCCCATGTAGTTGGACCCCCCCAAACTACCCAAATAGATACCATAACTCATTGGTCCAAACCTTGAATTTCTAAGCCAACATGTTGTCCCTTTTGTACCAATTTATAACACTTCGCCTTCAATGGAATTCAAACATTACCAATGCTGCAAGTATCAAGTCCTCATGCACCCCCTCAACGATTAATGTTGAGGGTCCTATCCAAAGGAGTGGAACCTTTGAAGATGAGGTTTAGAAGGAGGAAAAAGTCCCAAAGGTTCTGAAGGAACCCGAGTTGACATTAGAACATATTGCAACCTTATTGCAAAAACATCTAGATCTAGTACTCCAAAATCCACAACAATGTTCAGAGTTGATGCAACTTTTCCTAGAAAAAATAAAAGTGATACCATTCCTTCCATCAGTAATGAATATGAGACTTGCGCACTGATGCAGCACCCCCTGCCTCAGTAGGTTTTATGCAACCCCCTGGTCTTAGGATCATTCTAAACATTTCCCTGAGTCAGATTGACTCTTCGATTTTCCCCACAAGGAATATCTCACACACACAAGGGTGTATCCATAGGTCCTTATGAGTTATGCCTGCATGATCAAACACAGAGCGCTAACTCTACACACCTGATCAACAAATATGATCGGGACTTTTACCAAAAAAGGAATTTATGATTTCGTGACTTCACAAATCCTGATGTAAGTTCCTTGACTCTTCAACCTTTGAAACATGAAATGTCAACAAAGATTGACTCCTTCAATGCGCCGAACAAATGCCACTTGTTTCCCACTAATTTTGGATATTTAGGACTTGAGAAAACAACCAACAATCGTTCCTCTTCCCTTATGATTCCACGAATTCAGAAATTTCTCCTTTGGCGAGATCGACGGCCTTTCGGGATTTTTGTCCAACCTTGGCCACTCCTTCGACTTCCGCTGCACGTATCCTCTGACTGATACTTGGGACCCACCTTTCAGCATATCTCTCTTCATGATTTCATGAGTTGTGTTGACCATGAAAATCTACCTCTTGAGTCCCGAAAACCTGAAACCCAATTGGGGCACAACGGCTATTGTCCCTCAACCTTTCGAGAATTTTTTCTTTCGCTCTTCGGGATTTCGCAACTCGTGAAAATCCACAGTAGAGAGTCTCCTTACCTTTCAAAACTTCGATTCTTGAATTCCTGAAGCCTCACCTCCGATGTGATCTATGGCTGAGATAGTCCTCGATCCAATGGCTCTGGATCTTTCAAGATTTTTTGAACTAGGAGTTTGAAACTACGATTCCAAAATCACAGCCTCCTCTACTTCTCGAACCCCAAAATGTCGAAATGCCGAAATGGGCTCAACGACGATTAGTCCCTGACCAAATCTCGATCCATGTGACTGCTTTCTCCATGACCACAACCCTACTCCAAAGACACATCGCATTTCATGACTTCATGGTTTTCAACGCAAAGTGCCCCAGCTCCTTGTCACCGGAATTGCCGAAATGCCAAACCCCAAAATGCCGAAATGTCGAAATTCCACTCCAAAGGGGAATCAACGGCTCCTGTTGCTTCTCATCCAATGGTCACTACTCCTCCTAATCTCATGAATTCTAAAATACCCTCATCCTTAACCTTCTCACAGGTCTGTGAGATCGAACGGTCCACGGGGTTTTGACACTTCTTCCATGAAGAAATTTCACCATTCGTTCAATCTTCTTCAAGGATCTCTGGCCAAAATGACTTGGCATCCTTCCACCTGAACTTGAATTCTATGAGATGATTTCGATCTCCACCTACCTTTGAACACTCAAAGGTTCTATCCCTCCTGAGCTCTCACTTACAAACTCAAGCCCCAAAAGGAATCATGCTCGCACTCCTTGCGATAGCTTTCAAATAACCTCTGGTTATTTGAGTCTTTGACCCTGTGCACTCTTTGCAACCATAGTCATTAAACCTTCACCTTAGTTGATAATTTATAAGGCTTCAACCATCTTGTGCACACCTTGCACGACTCTATGCCTCACCTACACTTCTGCTAGTTATGAGAACAACGATATCTCTCTTGAGCTTTTTGAGATAAAACTCAGATCCTCATCAACGCACACCTTGCGGATGTTCACTGCACTCTTTGCAAGAATTATTAGGCAAAGAAACAATTGAAACTCATTATAATCCTCTCTCAGACTTCATACACTCAACATGAAATCATACACCTGACACATCATTGAAACAAATGCATAACAGAGAAAATAAAACAACTGTAAAACATACCATTTAACAAATGTAAACAGTAAGCATCATAACGCCCTGAAGATTGAGTCAAAGCTTTATATTTTAACCCAAGTGATCCTATACATGGGTTCTCCTCTATAGTTCTCTGCTACAGCTCTACATCTTATGAAATATGAATGATCATAATGTTCCTGTTACAATGATACAAGGGTGAGGGTGTCTATATCCGTTTTCCCTCCTACACTTATAAACTATCTAATCTATTAAATCAAATCTACCTACTTTCATTGAATAGACTTAAATGCCTATTACATTCGACAGATGAGAGAAATCACTCAAGATCTATTCAGAACTATAATATATAAATGTGAGTACCTATTACATTAATATATGCTCATTATGTTTTCAAAACATTTCAAAAGGTGCACTGGTGCTTTTCCAGCTGTCTTCTGCCTTTTGCTTGCTTGGCTGGCTGTGTATGATGCTCCTGCATCATACTCCCTTGCTTGAAAATTATCATGAACTCCTATTCATGATCTCTTTCATGGTCTATCCATGCCTATGAATTGTTGTTTCATCTTCCCAATTGGCATCTTCAACTGGATTTCCTTTCCACTTGACCAATTATTCAAAATACTCTTTCCTCCTGGTCTTTTTGCTAATCCTTTTGTCAATTATTCCTTCCATCTGTGGATTTTTAGCTATAGGCATTTTTTTTGTCCATTGAACCTCTTTATGTTCCTCCTTTGCTCCTTCTTCTTCAGCTCTGTAAGGGTACAAATCCACAACATTGAATATCAGTGAGATTCTGACCCCATCGGGTAATTCAATCTCATATCCATTTGCCCCAAATTTCCTTAGGACCTTGCACGGTCCAATCTTTTTCATCTTCATCTTATTATATGTTTCCCTTGGGAAACTCTCCTTCCTTATATGCACAAGAATCAGATCACCAACTTCAAATTGAAGTTCTCGCCTATGTCGATCTACTCTACACTTGTATTCTTGACTTCAACTCTGCAATCGCTCCTTAACTCAGTTGTGAAGCTCCTTCATTCCTTCTGCAAAGTTCTCTGCACTAACACTCCTGAATTCATTTAGTTTTGAATCTTTCAATTCAAAAACTCCCCTTGGATGCATTCCATATACAATCTGGAATGGACTCTTCCCTGTGCTTCTATTGAGTGAATCATTGTAAGAGAATTCTGCCTGTGGAAGAACGTGATCCCATTGACTGTGGTGTTCAGTCACTAAGCTTATTAACAAATCTCCCAAGCTCCTGTTCATGAATTCTGTCTGTCCATCCATCTAAGGATGATATGTTGAGATAAAAGAAAAACTTGTCCCCAACTTCTTCCATATGGTCCTCTGGAAATTCCCTATGAACTTGGTATCTCGATCAGACATGATACTCTTTGGCAAACCATGAAGTCTGACGACTTCCTTGAAAAACAGGTTCGCAATATGAGTTGCGTCACTGGTTTTCTGGCATGGTATGAAATGTGCCATTTTTTAAAATATTTCAACTACCACAAAGATTGAATCATATCCTCTCTATGTCCTTGGCAGTCCCAATAAAAAATCCATGCTCATTGCATCCCACGGCCTTTCAGGTATGGGTGATGGTTGGTATAACCCTGTGATTTGCCTTTTTCCTTTCGTGTGCTAACAAATTCTGCACCTGTCCACAAATTTCTTGACATCTGTCCTCATCCCTGGCCAAAAATATGATCCATTCAAATTTGAGAACGTCTTGTCATGACCGAAATGTCTGGAAAATCCTCCACTATGTTTTTCCTTTAGCAAATTCTCCCTCATGGAGCATTTTGGAATACATAACTAATTTCCCCTGAATAATAATCCATCATGGATCATGAATTTAGTCCATTGACTTCTATCCCTGAGAGATGGATTCTCAAATGCCTCATATGCCTCCTTGAAGTCTAGATCATCCCTATACATTTCTTTAAGGTTATCAAAACCCAAAGTCTTGACTCTGAATTCCTGCATAAGCAAACATTTCCTGCTTAAAGAATCAACAACTTTGTTAGCAGTTCCAAAAATATGCTTAATCACAAAAGTAAAATTATGCATGAATTCAACCCATTTAGCATGTTTTTGGTTCAACTTCTCATGTCAAGTCACGAATTGTAAAGCGTGATTATCGTTGTACAAAACAAACTCCTTGGGAACCAAATAATGTCTCAATTTCTTCAGCGTTTGTATGACTACGTAGAATTCTTTGTCATATGTGGAGTACTTAATCTTTGCTTCATTCAGTTTTTCACTAAAATATGTGATCGGCCTGTTGTCTTGGCTCAAGACCACTCCAATTGAAAATCCACTCATGTCACACCTGACCTAGAATGTCTTGCTAAAATCAGGCAAAACCAGAATTGGTTGCTCAGTGATCTTCTTCTTCAGCAAGTTGAAGCTCTTCTCTACTTCCTCCATCTAGTGAAAATATTTATGTCTTTTCTGCACCATATCCATCATCGGTGTGCTAATTCTGCTGAAGCTTCAGATGAATTTCCTGTAGAATCTAGCCAAACCATGGAAGCTTCAAACTTCAAACACGCTCTTCGGTGATGGCCAATTCTTAATCACCTTTATCTTTTCCAGATCCATTTTTAATTCATTTGCAGAGATAAGGATTTCCCATGAAAGTGCCTTATTAATAAGCAACAACCACATGGAAATATGAATCTTTAAATGGCATTTAAACTTTCACACTTTCTTCTACCACCACACTTGAACCCCCATATGATCATTGGAACATAAAACCTTATATTCTGCCTTGGGAGTGTAATCAATCGATGAATTTTTTGATTAGATCAAATGATCCTCCTCATCTTTAATACTAACATGAATTGTTCTAAGTTTTGCAATGTATTATTCCCAAATATTTCCATCCTCACCTCTAAAAGTAATCTCCCCTGCATGCTTCCATTCTTGTCCCCATATTGAAATCAATGAGATATTAAGAACTTGGTTGAGATTAAGGTATAATATTTCTCTTAGGAGATGTATCATATGCAGCAAAAGCCCAAACTTATCCCCACATCCAATCCAGGGGTCCTCTCCCACTATATGCAACTTATGCAACTATATGCAACTTATGCAACTATCCAACTATATGCAACTATATGACAGATAAGTTTGTCAATTTCAACTTTATGCAACTAAATGCAACTATATGCAATTATGCTGGTACCATATTGGAACTTATGAAACTATATGCAACTTATGCAACTATATGCAACTATATTGCAACTACATGCAACTATATTGCAACAATTTCGTATGCAACTATAAGCAAATATGCAACTATATGACACTATGCAACTTATGCAACTTATGCAACTATATTGCAACTTATGCAACTTTACACAACTTTATTGCAACTTATGCAACTATATTGCAACTTATGTGACTATATGCAACTATATGCAACATATGCAACTATATTACAAATTATGCAACTATATGCAACCATATTGCAACTATATGCAACTAGCTGTGGCAATTTCAACTTTATGCAACTAGGTGTGGCAATTTCAACTTTATTAAACTATATGATGGATCGGTGTTGCAATTTCAACTTTATGCAACCAAATGCAACTATATGCAACTGTGTTGGTACGAAAAACGTATATTGGCACAACAACTTATCTTCTTGTTTTAACGAGTGTAGGTACCACCAAATAGGTATCTGTCGGATCTATATTCCTTGAGTGATGATCAAGATATAGTAAGAGAGGTTGAAAGTGAGACGTGTTGTACTAGATCTACCGGTTTTAGATCAACTAGGTTGGAAAAGGTAAGGAAAAGATTTTGTACCCGCATGAAATTTTTTATTGCCAACAGAGAGTCGCGTAATTATGATGGTGAGAGAATAGGTGACATTGAATTTCCCTTGAGGTATAAACATCTAGTGCAACAATGGGCACCTAAAGAGCTACCTGAAGTGGACACATATTTCTTCATCAATGGGAGGATGTATCACATTGCTCCTTCATCCTTACATGGATTGGGGTTATTTTCTGTGGATGGCATAAGGGTCGGCTATGGCACTGTAACTGAATTGATGGAGTATGTCAGACCATTATACAAATACAATCACTGGTTGATGTTGGTCCGATATATGCAAAGTATGTGGAGATACAGAGTTGCCGCAAATTATATACAACTACTAGATAACAATCAAAATAAATGGGCAACTATGTATATTGATGGAAGGCCAAAAGCTACTAGAAACATTGCGGGCTTTATAAATAGTGCATGACCAGTGGAAACAACTAAGAAACCAAATTGCATATTTGAGGCACGTGAAGGAAATCGTATATTTGTATGTGCAACAAAAACAATAGTTCCAAGTGAAGAGTTGTTGATCAATTACAACTTAAATCGAATAGATGGAGAGGGTGAACGTGGAAAGGTACTCGTAGTGCCTCACTATGTAAATGTTAAATACAGTAAAAAATTATGACTACAACAACTAAATTTCATAAATTTCATTATTTTGTTTTTTGTTATTACTGCAATATTTCATTTTTTTAATGTTACAGGTGAATTTCCTAACTTTTATTGATTGATTTATTGTCAACATCTGTCCAAGGTGACCGTGGTAGAAAATCACCCGATGCATATATCTAGGGTGACCGTGGCAAGGCACCCGCGGTGCCTCACTAGGTAAATGTTAAATACAATAAAAAATTATGACTATAACAACTAAATTTCATTATTTGTTTTTCTGTTATTACTGTAATATTTCATTTTCTTAATGTTATAGGTGAATTTCCTAACTTTTATTGAATGATTTATTGTGTCAACATCTGTCCAAGGTGACCGTGGTAGAAAATCAGCCGATACATCTCTCTAGGGTGACCATGGTAAGGCACCCATAGTGCCTCACTAGGTGAATGTTAAATACAGCAACAACTTACGACTACAACAACTAAATATCTGAAATTTCATTATTTTTTTTCTAATATTACTCCAATATTTCATTTTTTAAATGTTACAGGTGAATTTCATAACTTTTGTTGATTGATTTTTTGTGTCAACTTTTATCCAGGGTGAACATGTTTGAGTTTCACTTGTTACATCTCTCCAAGGTGACCATGGAAAGGCATCCACAGTGCCTCACCAGGTAAATTCTAAATAAAGTAACAACTTATGACTACAACAACTAAATTTCTAAAATTTCATTATTTTTTTTCTGATATTACTCCAATATTTCATTTTTTAAATGTTGCAGGTGAATTTCATAACTTTTGTTGATTGATTTATTGTGTCAACTTTTGTCCAGGGTAAACGTGTTCAAGTTTCACCCGTTACATCTCTCTAGGGTGACTGTGGAAAGGCACCCATAGTGCCTCACCAGGTAAATGTTAAATACAGTAACAACGTATGACTACAACAACTAAATTTCTGAAATTTTGTTATTGTTTTTCTGATATTACTGCAATATTTCATTTTCTTAATGTTAGAGGTGAATTTCAGAAATTTTGTTGATTTATTTATTTTGTAAACATCAGTCCAGGCTCCCACAAATCATATTGATGAGCACAAAATATATTATTCGACAAACCCAATGACAACTGTAATGAAGTCCTTGAAGAAGGCTAACATGGAATATCTAGGTTTAATTAGCAAAAGACCCCTGACACAGGAGGATAGGGAAATAATTAGAGAGATACAAACTACAATAACTAATTATGGGGTAAGTGGCATCTTTACATATTTTTATTAGCTATGACAATTTCATATCCATTTTTTAGTTTTATATTTTGTATATGATCTGATAAAGAAAAGTTTTTTGTTTGTAGGAGTTTTTAAACCCCATGTGTGGGGAACCTATATATCCTGCAACTGCTATAGGTAGGAGTGAGGATCCAATGCAAAAAAAAGGTCGACATAGCAAAGTGCAAGTGAGGCTTTATGAGCCTCCTGAGGTTCCCCTCGAATTGATTGATGAGCGGGGTGATTTTGACCAGCATGACATGTCGGAGCATGATGAAACGGAGCCTGGGACTCCTCATGATGAATCTGGAGAGGAACATAGTGTAGGTGCACATGATACTATTATGCATGGAGAAGAACGAATTAAAAGCACTATATCACTAGATGTCGCCTTTATGGTGGATGATGCATGTGCTCCGATAAAGATTCAGAAGATTGCAGGTAATTGTCTCATTAATTGATTCATTTTTTTAATGAAATTGAAATGGACATTTGTTGAGATTATTAAATGATTAATGGATAACGTGTTACTACAGGAAATAATGTTTTCTATAGAAACTTACATGAAAAAGCATTGGAATTGTTTGGCCCCACCATTCGCACATGGTGAACTTGTTTGGCAACACTTTCAATGGTGAACTTGTTTGACTTGAATGGCCAAGATAGAAAAAAGAAAGATGATTTAATAGATCACATGGTGAACTTGTTTGGCAACACTTTCAACAAGAAAGTGGTTACAAATTTAGCCGACAAGAGTCTAAAATACACCAGGGCCCAGGATAAATTGCAAATCGAACTAAAGAACAAGTGCCCTCTCATGGTTTTCGAGATAGAGTGGAAGGAACTAATAAAGGATGCAAAGGATAATTTGTTTAAGAAACAAGGATGAAAACCACGAGATGGTCAAGAAAGGTACAACACATGTCATATTATCATTGAAATATGAGCATTTATGTTTTTCTTTCCCGTTTTAAGTAACAATTTCGATATCTATTTTTTTTCAAAAATTCCATATGTAGGCTACCAAACACATCCAAAGAAACAAAGGCCTGAGTCGAAAAACAAGGCCACCATAAACTAGGCCAGGGTGGTTGCAGAAAACTCAAAGCCCAAATTGTAAGATTTAAATGATTAACTGTGGTTAATATTTATTTAATAGTAGAGAACAAATATATGTTTTTGTTATTGGTATTTTTAATGGTGTTATGTATTCTAGTTAAATATGTTTGACACTACTTCCACCAAGGAGGACCCGAAGCTTGGTTACAAGCATGGTTTTAAAAGTGTCATTGAATATAGAAAAGGCTTGGTCCAGACTCCTATCACCCCAACCATGCAGGTAAATCAAATGAATAAGGAAACTGCAGTAGTATGCTTGTAAAGTCTTTTCATATTTTATTATATCACCCTTAACTAAGTATTTATGTTTGCTTTCAAGAAACAGTGCTACCGCAGTAGTGAATCCAGCGGTATTTAGCAAACACCGCATCATACAATTAGGGTCCACATGTCCAGTGATAGTGTAGAGTAGAGTACCCATTCTTATATGTATGCTTCAGAATTAGAAATATTTACTATGATTGTAGATATTTATTTCCCGACTTATACTTATATATTATCTTCTAAAAATTGAAGAGCATGTAGCTCAGGAGGGTGAAATGCGAGAGGAACCAAGTGGATAGGAAATTAATGCACCAATTGTCCCAGCTACAGAGACAGGGAAAGAGCAATACTGTAATTTTAATCAAAACAATGAATTAGTTATTTCAATTATATTTCAACATATCGATATAATCATTTTCATTTTTCCAATTCACATCCTTGAATAGATGCCAACTAACCCTTCTCATCAACGTACCAGAAGTTGTTTAAATTAATAAGACAACTGAGAGGGGGGGGGGTGAATTAGTTGTTATTGTGCTTAAACAATTTTAAGTCTATTAATACATTCTTAATCTTTCTTCAAGTGATCATCAACATTATACAACATATGTACAATAAAAGTAATGAGCTTTAATCACACATAAGGTAAACACAGAAACACATTTTCATGAAGAAACCCATAAAGGGAGAAAACCTCTTCTTATTTGAAATGATAGGTAGTCTTTTAAGTTTTGTACATCATATATAATTGAGCACCAACTCAATGTGAGGCTGCTACCTTTGCTTTACAAGCTGCAACTTGTTTGAGAACACCAACTCTCTTGTTTCTCTAGCACTCACTAGAAGGAAGCACCAACTCCCCTAATGTTCCAGCACCAACTGGATGGAAGCACCAACTTCCAGTTACACAAGCTCCAACCTGTATAACAAAGAACACTCATTCTCCCTTGCACCACCCTACCACCCTGGTTTGTCTAGCTGCAACCAGATGGAAGCTACAAATCCCTGTGTTGAAGCTCCCACTTGAACCTCTGAGGACAAAAATCCTCCCTAGCACCCCCCAACCAACCTGGAATATAAATGAATAATTAAACAGCCAACTACAGAGATAAATCAATTCTTACCACTTCTTCTCTGTTCTGTAAATCTGGTCTTCCTCTAACTGTTCTACAATTCTTCTCTTCCTTTGTCTATTCTGCCATTCTACTCTACTTCAACTTATTCTGTCATTCTACTCTCTTTCAAGTCTTTTCCTCATTTGTTACTCTTCTCTGAGTTTTATCTCACACTGCCCATATTTTCAGTATCACACTGCGCATCCTGTGATTTTCCTTTTCTTCCAGTTTAATTCATTTTCGTCCAAAACAACCAACCACATACAATCTGTATCTTTTTCTTTAATGCACCATACGCACATCAGTTACAGTTTGCATCTTCTTAGGAAAAAAAAACCGTCTAAGCAACTGAAACGCCAACTGATCAAGAATCATGACTCAGTTTAGCTAACAGATTTGTAACTGATCAATTAACTATGAGATGGAACAATAGCCCTCCGATCATATTCAAACTCACTTGAACCATTGTATTAAGAATAAAGAATATTGTACCTATTTCTCCATTTCATAATTCAACATTTCGAGATCCCTGTGGTGAAGCTTAGCACCTCTATATTCTTCCTCCATCTTCCATCAATCTGCCCAATGGCTATGACCACGCTCTTATGCATAAATCACTTTCACGATTTCGCATTTCGTGAATCTGGAGATGAGGCATCTTGACTCTCCAATTCGTGATCCCTGAAACTCCGAAATGGATCTTATCTGAACTTAATCCTTTCCTCCTCGTGACCACCGGCGGTGACCATAGTCTGTGCCAAAAAGGCGCTTCATATTTTGTGAGTTTCCACATCATGCTCCGTTGACTACAAGTCAACGAAATTCTAATCGCTTGCCACTTGTCCTATGATTCGACAGTTTAGATATGATCTTGATTTAATAGCTAAGATCATATCGCAATTTCACATATCATGATTTCAAAATTCTTGTGGTTATGTTTCTTGCCTCTCCAAGTCACAATTCGCAAAACTCTGAAATGGAGTCGGATCAACGGTCCAGATCACACCTTGATCTGACAGCTGGGATTAAATCTTGATTTCGCATTAGATGAATCTGGAGATGAGGCATCTCAACTCTCCAAGTCACGATCCACGAAACCCCGAAATGGATCTTATCTGAACTCACTCCTTCCCTTCTTGTGACCACCGGTGGTGACCATAGGCTATGCCAAAAAGGAACTTCATATTTCATGAGTTTCCATACCATGCTCTGTTGACTCCAAGTCAGCGAAATTCCAATCGCTTGCCACTGGTCCTATGATTTTATGGTTCATATATTTTCATGATCTCGCATCTCGCATCCAAGTCACGATAGGCGAGACTCCGAGATGGAACTTGATCAATGGTCCAGAACAAACCTCGATCTAACGACTAAGATAGTTTCGCAATTTTGCATATCGTGAATTCAAGAGGTTATGGAACCCCATTCCTTTGACTTTCTAGTCAGCGAGATGATGATCTTTCACCACGTGTCCTGCCTGAAGATGGATGGTTCTCCTTCTTTTGGGATTTTGTTAGCCTGCTTCTCCTTGCACTTTAATGAATGTGCAGGTTCTCCCTAATCCAACGATGGTTGGAACTTATGCTCAGATCCGATGCCTGAAATCTGTCCTCCTCTTCTGCGCATTCTTCTTGTCTATAATTCGATCTGACGGTCCTCGTTCTTTCAGGAATTAAAACGGGATCCAATGATCAGAAATGCTACTTCTCCTCCAGAGCTTACGTTGTTCCGCTTACTCTGATTTTTCCATCAATGATCTGCCAACAATCCTTTTCACTATCTCTTCTGAGTTTATTCGAATCTTCTCTGCAACGTCTTCTAATAATGCCCGTCTATTACATACTTTTTGTACTCATGCCATCTTCATTGTTGTACTTTCCATCAATGAAAAGCATACAAGCATGCGCTGTCTATTAAATATTTGCCAACATTCTCCCCCTTTGGAATTGATGGCAACCACTATAATTTTTGTGTACACTCCTTAAAATCACATCCTGAAATAAATTACCACACTTTCTCCCCCTTTGACATCAATGTCAAAGAAGAAACATGCTCCCCCTGAGCTGTTGCAGTACATACTCCCCCTGTCAACTAGAAGCATCTTAGAAATACACCAAATATGCAATAAGTATTCCCCCTGACCAGATGAACAAATTAAACAAAAGAAATTATAACCCCCAACTTTTGACGAAGATATCCAAAAGGGGTTGCTCCTAATGGTTTTGTAAATATATCTACAATATGTTATGTAGAAGGTATATAATTCAGTTGAACAATTCTATTTGTAACCTATTCTCTGAGAAAATGTTACTTTATTAGAATATGCTTAGTCTTGGAATGAAGAACAGGATTCTTGGAGACACTAATGGAACTAGTGTTATCACAGTGAATTGGAATGGGATTAGTGTAAGTTACCTTCAAATATGCAAGAGTTTGTATCATCCATAAAATTTGTGTGTAGCAAGTAGCAACAACAATGTATTCTACCTCTTTAGTTGATAATGAAATGGATCCTTGATTTTTACTAAGACATGCAACTAATGAGTCACCCAGAAAGAATGCTCCTCCACTGGTGCTTTTTCTCTCATCAACACAGTTTGCCCAATCTACATCTGACTAAGCAGTTAACTGGAAATTCTGATTTCTGGGATACCACAGACCATAAGTCATTGTTCCCTTCAAGTATTTGAATATCCTTGTGACAGCTACCAAATGACTTTGTTTAGGTGCTGACTGATAATGACCTACCATTCCAATAGCTTGCATTATATCAGATTGTGATGTTGTGATGCACAAAAGACTTCCTGTCATAGAGGGATATGACCATTGATCAACATCAGGCGAGACATCATCTTTACTCAGCTTGCAACCAACCACCATAGGTGTACTAACAGGAGAGGAATCCTTCATTTGAAATTTCTTTAACATCTCTTTCAAATATTTATCTTGAGAGATAAATATTCCCGTAGAACTCTATTTTACTTGTAAGCCAAGAAAATATGATAGTTCTCCTATCATGGACATATCAAACTCTGTTTGCATAGAGTTAGAAAACCACTAGACAGATGATTCATTAGTACAACCAAAAATAATATCATCTACATAAACCAAAACAACTAGTAAATTATCACCTTCAGACTTAATGTAGAGATTCCTGTCAACAATACCTTTCTTGAACCCTTTGTCTTGTAGAAATTTTTCCAATCTATAATACCAAGCTCGTGGTGCTTGTTTCAGTCCATATAAGGCCTTCTTCAGCTTGCAAACATGATTAGGATTATCTTTCAATGAGAATCCTTCAGGTTTCTCCATATATACTTCTTCTCCTAGATCTCCATTTAGAAATGCTGACTTAACATCCATCTGATAAACTTTAAAGTTCTTATGACATGAATAAGAAAGAAACATTCTGAAGGCTTCCAATCTTGCCACTGGTGAAAATTTTTCATCAAAGTCCTAACCTTCAACTTGTGCATATCCTTTACAGACCAATCTGGCTTTATTTCTAACAACTTGTCCTTTTTCATTCATTTTATTCTTGAACACCCATTTGGAACCTATTGTATTTTTATCCTCATGTCTAGGGACAAGCTCCCAAGTATTGTTATTCTCAATCTGATCTAGTTCTTCATTCATAGCTCTAATCCAATCATAATGCTTGATGGCTTCATCAAAACTTTTAGGTTTAGTCATAGATAAAAAAACAACATGAGAATGTTCTAAGTCTTTAATCAATTTCCTTCTTGTCTGAACTCTTTTATTTATATCTCCAATTATTTGATTTTCAGGATGTTTCTTTTTAACAATTATGAAAGATGATTTTGCTTCTTTATGCTGATTTGTGTCTTCATCTGATTCAGATTCTTCTCTTTCTGACCCTTGGACCTATTCATCTTCATCTTCGACTATATATTCTATTCTTGGTTCAACACTGCCTACATTCTTGACTGAGATTTCTTCATCCACTTTTATGTCTATACAATCAACTAGTTTACGCAGTCTCTTATTGTAGAATATATACCCTTTACTATTTGTAGCATAACCCAAGAAGATACCTTCATCAACCTTGTCATCATATTTGCCAATATTTTCATCATTGTTCTTGATATAAAATTTACTACCGAAGACTTTAAAATGGTTGATTGAAGCAGGTCTTCCAAACCATAGTTCATAAGGAGTCTTGTCACTGTGTGGCCTGAGATGAGATTTGTTAAGGATATGAACAACTGTATGAATTTCTTCCACCAAATATGTCTGAGGTATGTTCCTTTCATTCATCATTGATCTTTCCATTTGCTGTACTGACCTATTCTGCCTTTCAACAACTCCATTTTGTTGTGGATTCCTTGGAATTGTGTACTCTCTTTTGATCCCATGTTTATCACAGAACTCTTTTAAGTTCCCTGAACTAAACTCTCCTCCTCTATCAGACCTTACTTCCTTTAATCATTTTCCTGTTTGATTCTCAGTCAAAGCCTTAAACACTTTGAATTTTTCAAATGATTAAGATTTTTCTTTCAAAAAGGCAACCCAAGTTAGTCTAGAATAGTCATCAATAATCAACATAAAGCAATTTTCTTTTCCTGTACCTTCTTTCCTTGATGGTCGACATAGATCCATATGTACTAACTGGAGAGGTTTTTCTGTTGAAGGAAATTTTTTAGATTTGAACTGAGTGCGAGTAAGATTTCCTATCTAACATGGTTTACAAACAGATTCATATGGCTTTGATATCATCGGAAGATCTTTTACTGTCCCATTGTTTCTGAGTTTGATTATGTGATCAAAATTTAGGTGACCAAGTCTCCTATGCCACAACCAACTTTCATCATATTTCCTTAAGTGACATTCTTATTTTTCTTCTTTTAATACATAGAAATTATTTTCTGTTCTTATACCTTTTGCAACTAGCTGTCCTGAATCCATAGATTTTATTCTACAGTCTTTAGAGGTAAAAACAACTTCACACCCTCAGTCACAGACTTGACTGACACTAAGTAGATTATGTTTCAAACCTTCTACAAACAACACATCTTGAGATTTCCTTTTTCCATTACTCAAACTTACAGTTCCTTTACCTTTTATCTCTCCTGGTGCATCATTTCCAAAAGTTACATTCCCTTATTTGCTATCACTTAGAGTTAGAAACTTACTTTTGTCTCCAATCATGTGTTTAGAGCATCCACTATCAATATACCAGGGATTATTTTTTCTTTGGGATGATAGTATTATTCCACACTTGTCATCTACTTTCTTCTTCCAAACTTTGACATTTTCAGTGGTGGGGATCAAATCTGACTTGTAATTCTTTAAGTGACTGTCTGTAGCTTTATGTCCATAATTATGGCAGTTGTAACATTTTGTTTCACTGAATAGTAGATCATAACGATTGTTATGCTTATAATTGTTGTTGCATTTCACTTGTGTCCTTCTCCCAGTCATCACATGATTTATATTCTGTGATTGTTTGTTGCTTGGCTATCTCAATCTTTGTTGTGGAAGATAGTTATTCATTGAATATCTTGATTGTTAATATATAAATCTTAAAGAGCAGTTTGTAGCTTTGTGACAAAAATTAGAGCAGAAAAAACAATAACCATAGAAAAAATATTTGTACCTTGAAAAGATTTTTCTTCTTTGAGGAGGTTGATTTCTTTCATGCCAATAATCTTTCTGATCTACAAATTCGATTGTGGTTCTTTTTCTTTCATGCCTTCTTGGTGGCTGATTTTCCTTCTTTGTTTCTACAGAGTGATTGTTGTCAATGTTTGAGGATTTGACAAACTTGATAGGTTATGTATTACTTGGATGATCACTACTTGATCCTTCTTCATATCCCAATCTAGCTTTCAATTTTGAATTTCTTTGTTGATTTAGAATGGAGGTTAATCCTTCTGAGGCTTTAATACTTGGCAGATTTTGATGATACAATCCCTTAAACTTCTCCATTTTGTTTCTTGTTTTTACTATCTCTTCTTCTAAGGATTCACAACTGGCTTTCTTCTCTGACAACTATTGTTTTAGTATGTCTTCTATTTTCTTTGCCTCTTCTAATTTCACTTTCAGCAGGGAAAAGTCTTCATCGGGCTATTTACTGTCTTTCTCGAACTGTATCAACAATTGTTTTTGCTTTATGTTCTTAATTCTGAGTCTGTCAATTCTTCCAATGCATTGATCAATTCTCCTTCCATATCAACCAAAACTTCTTCATCATTATCATCATTGCCTATGATTTTATTATCATAATCCTCTTTGGCCCTAAGCATGAAGTCATTTTCCTTATCTTCACGGGAAGAGTCACTATCAGTGTCTTCTAAGGAATTGTCATTATTTGCAACCAAACTTTTCTTCTTATTATATTTCTTGTATTTGTACTTATTTTCATCATCAGAGTTTTGGTCCTTTTTCTAATGGGGACACTTAGATTCAAAATGACCTATATTACCACAGTTAAATCATTTGAAGTGCAACTTCCCTTGATATTTTCCTGATCCTTTCTTTAACCTTCTCACAAATTTTTCCTCAATATCATCTAATTCTGAATCAGTATTCTCGTCTGCTTTAAAAGATGCTTCTCTAGTACTAGATTTATCTTTGTTAATTCTCATTTCATATGCAGTTAGAGTTCCTAGGAGTTGATCAATGGAAAGAGTTTTAAGATCATTTAGTTCTTGTATTGCAGAGACTTTCGAATTAAATTTATCAAGCAGAGATCTTAAAATCTTCTGAATTAGAAATGGTTCTTCAATCTTCTCACCAAGACCCTTCATGGAATTTACAAGTTCTTCAATTCTTAAAAAATACTTGCTAATTGTTTCATCTTCATTCATCTTTAGTTGTTCAAATTTCAATCTATATGTTTAAAGTTTGGCATCTTTTACTCTCTCATTTCCTTCATAACTGCTAATAAGTTTATCCCACATTGCTTTGGCAGTTTCAAGATGCATCACCTTTACAAACTCAGCTTCAGCAAGTCCATTCAAGATAGCATTCATTCCCTTGTATTTAAAACTAAACTCTAACTTATCTTCCTTGGAGGCTAGCACAACAGGCTTTGTATAACCAGTCTCTACTACATCCCAAACATTATCACCCAAGGCCATTAAGTATGTTCTGATTCTAATCTTCTAGAAGGTAAAATTTGTTCCATCAAACAGAGGGGGCTTATAGTTTGAAGTCACTTCATGACTTGTCATGTTTAAGCTTACAGATCTAACTTTGAATAAAAGGAACCCACTCTGATACCAATTGTTGAAATTACGAAGACAACTGAGAGGGGGGGGGTGAGTCAGTTGTTATTGTGCTTAAACAATTTTAAGTCTATTAATACATTCTTAATCTTTCTTCAAGTGATCATCAGCATTATACATCATATGGACAATAAAATTAATGAGCATCAGTCAAACATAAGGTAAACACAGAGACAGATTTTCACGAGGAAACCCGTACAGGGAGAAAACCTCTTCTTCTTCGAAATGATATGTAGTCTTTTAAGTTCTGTACATCATCTATAATTGAGCAGCAACTCAATGTGAGGCTTCTACCTCTATTTTACAAGCTACAAGTTGTTTGAGAGCACCAACTCTCTTGTTTATCTAGCACCCACTAGAAGGATGCACCAACTCCCCTAATATTCCATCACCAACTAGATGGAAGCACCAACTTCCAGTTACAAAAGCTCCAACCTTTATAACAAATAACACTTGTTCTCCCTTGCACCACCCTACCACCCTTCTTTCTCTGGCTGCAACCAGATGCAAGCTAAAACTCCCTGTGTTCAAGATCCCACTTGAACCTTTGAGGACAACAGTCCTCCCTAGCACCTCCCAACCACCCTAGAATATAAATGAATAATTAAACAACCAACTACACAGATAAATTGATTCTTACCACTTCTTTTTTGTTCTGTAAATCTGGTCATCTCCTAACTGTTCTGCAATTCTTCTCTTCCTTTGTCTGTTTTGCAATTCCGCTCTGCTTAAACTTGTTTTGTCATTCTGATCTGCTTCAACTTGTTCTATCATTCTATTCTGCTTCAAGTCTTTTCCTCATCTGTTACTCTTCTCTGAGTTTTATCTCACACTGCGCATCTTGTGATTTTCCCTTTCTTCCATTTTAATTCATTTTTCATCCAGAACAACGAACCACGTACAGACTATATCTTTTTATTTTATGTACCATACCCACAGCAGTTACACTTCGCATCTTCTTAGGAAAAATAAATCCGTCTAAGCAACTGAAACGCCAACCGATCAAGAATCATGAATCAGTTTAGCTAACAGATTTGTAACTGATCAATTAACTATGAGATGGAACAGTAGTTATCCAATCATATTCAAACTCACTTGAGCCGTTGTATTAAGAATATAGAATCTTGTGCCTCTTTCACCATTTCGTAATTTAGAATTTTGGGATCCCTGTGGTGAAGCTTAGCACCTCTATCTTCTTCCTCCATCTTCCATCGATGTGCCCAATGGCTGTCACCACTCTCTTATGCATAAATCGCTTTTGCAATTTTGCATTTCGTGAATATGGAGATGAGGCATCTCGACTCTCCAAGTTGCGATCCCCAAAACTCTGAAATGGAGGTTATCTGAACTATCTTCTTCCCTCCTCGTGACAACCAATGGTGACCATAGGCTGTGCCAAAAAGATGCTTCATATTTCATGAGTTTCCATATCATGATCCGTTGACTCCAAGTCAGTGAAATTCTAATCGCTTTCCACTTGTCCTATGATTCGACGGTTCAGATCTATTCTTGATTCAACAGCTCAAATCATATCCTGATTTCACATATCATGATTTCGGTGTTCTTGTGGTTATGTTTCTTGCTTCTCCAAGTCGTGATTCATGAAACTCCGAAATAGAGTTGGATCAATGGTCCAGATCACACCTTGATCTAACGGCTGCGATTAAATCACGATTTTGGATTTCATGAATCCGGAGATGAGGCATATCGACTCTCCAAGTCGTGATCCCCGAAACCCCAAAATGGAGCTTATCTGAACTAACTCCTTCCCTTCTTGTGACCACCAGCGGTGACCATAGGCTGTGCCAAAAAGGTGCTTCATATTTTGTGAGTTTCCACACCATGCTCCATTGACTCTAAGTCAACGAAATTCCAATCTCTTGCCACTTGTCCTATGATTCAATGATTCAAATCTTTTCACGATCTCGCATCTCGTTGTTCCTTAGATGGAGGTTCTCGTCACTCCAAGTCACGATAGGTGAGACGCCGAGATGGAGCTAGATCAACGGTCTAGAACAAACCTCGATCTGACGGCTAAGATAGTTTCACAATTTTGCATATCGTAAATTCAAGAGGTTAAGGAACCCTGTTCCTTTGACTTTCCAGTCAGCCACATGATGATATTTTGCCACGTGTCTTGCCTGAAGATGGACGATCCTCCTTTCGGGATTTTGTGAGCCCGCTTCTGCTTGCACTTTAATGAACGTGCAGGTTCTCCCTAATCTAACGATGGTCGGAACCTATGCTTAGATCTGATGCCTGAGATCTGTCCTCCTCTTCTCCGTGTTCTTCTTGTCTACAATCAGATCTGAAAATACTCCTTCTTTTGGGAATTAAAATGGGATCCAACAATTAGAAATGTTGCTTCTCCTCCCGAGCTTACTTTGTTCATCTTACTCTGATTTTTCCATCGATGATCTGCCAACAATCCTCTGCAGTATCTCTTCTGAGCTTATTCGAATCTTCTCTGTAACGTCTTCTCATAATGCCAATCTATTACATAATTTTTGTACTCATGCCATCTTCATTGTTGTAATTGCCATCAATGACAAGCATACAAGCATGCACTGTCTATTAAATATTTTCCAACATTATCCCCCTTTGGAATTGATGGAAACCACTATAACTTTCCTGTAGAATCCCTGAAATCACATCCTAAAATAAATTACCACACTTTCTCCCCCTTTGACATCAATGTCAAAGAAGAAACACGCTCCCCCTGAGATGTTGTAGTACATACTCCCCCTGTCAACTAGAAGCATCTTAGAAATACACCATATATGCAATAAGTATTCCCCCTGACCAGATGAACAAATTAGACAAAAGAAATTATAACCCCCAAATTTTGACGAAGATATCCAAAAGGGGTTGTTGCTATTGGTTTTGTAAATATATCTGCAATCTGTTCTGTAGAAGGTATATAATTCAGTTGAACAATTATGTTTGTAACTTGTTCTCTGAGAAAATGATACTTCATTGGAATATGCTTAGTATTGGAATGAAGAACAAGATTCTTGGAGACACTAATGGCACTGGTGTTATCATAGTGAATTGGAATGGGATCAGTGTAAGTTACCTTCAAATCTGCAAGAGTTTGTATCATCCATAAAATTTGTGTGTAGCAAGTAGCATCAGCAATGTATTCTGCCTCTATAGTTGATAATGAAATGGATCCTTACGTTTTACTAAGCCATGCAACTAATGAGTCACCAAGAAAGAATGCTCCTCCATTGGTGTTTTTTCTCTCATCAACACAGTTTGCCCAATCTGGATCTGAATAAGCAATTAACTGAAAATTCTGATTTCTGCAATACCACGGACTGTAAGTATTTGAATATCCTTGTGACATCTACCAAATGACTTTGTTTAGGTGCTGACTGAAAATGACCTATCATTCCAACTGCTTACACTATATCAGGTCGTGATTCTATGATGTACAAAAGACTTCTTATCATAGAGCATTATGACCTTTGATCAACATCAGGTGAGATATCATATTTACTCATCTTGCAACCAACCACCATAGGTGTACTAACAGGAGAGGAATCCTCCATCTGAAATTTATTTAACATCTCTTTCAAATATTTTTCTTGAGAGATAAATATTCCCGCAGAACTTTGTTTTACTTGTAAGCCAAGAAAATATGATAGTTCTCCTATCATGGACATCTCAAACTCTGTTTGCATAGAGTTATCAAACCACTGGACAGATGATTCATTAGTACAACCAAAAATAATATCATCTACATAAACCAAAACAACTAGTAAATTATCACCTTCAGACTTAATGTAGAGATTGTTGTCAACAATACCTTTCGTGAACCCTTTGTCTTGTAGAAATTTGTCCAATCTATAATACTAAGCTCATGGTGCTTATTTCAGTCCATATAAGGCCTTCTTTAGCTTGCAAACATGATTAGGATTATCTGTCAATGAGAATCCTTCAGGTTGCTCCATATATACCTCTTCTTCTAGATATCCATTTAGAAATGTTGACTTAACATCCATCTGATAAACGTTAAAGTTCTTATGACATGAATAAGCAAGAAACATTCTGATGGCTTCCAATATTTCCACTGGTGCAAAAGTTTCATCAAAGTCCTGACCTTCAACTTGTGCATATCCTTTACAGACCAATCTAGATTTATTTCTAACAACTTGCCCTTTTTCATTCATTTTATTCTTGAACACCCATTTGGAACCTATTATATTTTTATCTTCAGGTCTAGGGACAAGCTCCCAAGTATTTTTTTTCTCAATCTGATCTAGTTCTTCATTCATATCTCTAATCCAATCATCATGCTGGTTGGCTTCATCAAAATTTTTAGGTTCAGTCATAGATAAAAGAGAAACATGAGATTGTTCTGAGTCTTTAATCAATTTCCTTCTTGTCTGAACTCCTTTATTTATATCTCCAATTATCTGATTTTTAGGATGTTTCTTTTTAACAATTTTGAGAGGTGATTTTGCTTCTTTTTGCTGATTTGTGTTAGTTGGAGTATACATGTCTTCATCTGATTCAGATTCTTCTCTTTATGACCCTTGGACCTGTTCATCTTCATCTTCAACTATATCTTTTATTCTTGGTTCAACACTGCCTACATTCTTGACCAGGATTTCTTCATCAACTTTTATGTCTATACAATCAACTAGTTTATGTAGTCTCTTATTGTAGCATCTGTACCCTTTACTATTTGTAGCATAACCCAAGAAGATACCTTCATCAACCCTATCATCATATTTGCCAATATTTTCATCATTGTTCTTTGTATAACATTTACTCCTGAAGACTTTAAAATGGTTGATTGAAGCAAGTCTTCCAAACCATAGTTCATAAGGAGTCTTGTCACTGTGTGGCCTTAGATGAGATTTGTTAAGGATATGAACAACTGTATGAATTTCTTCCACCCAATATGTTTGAGGTATGTTCCTTTCATTCATCATTGGTCTTGCCATTTGTTGTACTAACCTATTCTTCCTCTCAACAACTCCATTTTGCTATGGAGTCCTTGGAATTGTGTACTCTCTTTTGATCCCATGTTTATCACAGAACTCTTTGAAGTTGCTTGAACTAAACTCTCCTCCTCTATCATACCTTACTTCCTTTAATATTTTTCCTATTTGATTGTCAGTCAAAGCCTTAAACACTTTGAATTTTTCAAATGCTTCAGATTTTTCTTTCAAAAAGGCAACCCAAGTTAGTCTAGAATAGTCATCAATAATCAACATAAAGTAATTTTATTTTGATGTACCTTCTTTCCTTGATGGTCGACATAGATCCATATGTACTAACTGGAGAGGTTTTTCTGTTGAAGGAAAGTTTTTAGATTTGAACTTAGTGTGAGTAAGCTTTCCTATCTTACAGGGTTTACAAACAAAGTCATATGGCTTTGATATCTTCAGAAGATCTTTTACCACCCCATTGTTTCTGAGTTTTATTATGTGATCAAAATTTAGGTGACGAAGTCTGCTATGCCACAGCCAACTTTCATCATATTTGCTTAAGTGACATTCTTCCTTTTCTTCTTTTACTACATAGACATTGTTTTCTGTTCTTATACCTTTTGCAACTAGCTGTCCTGAATCCAAAGATTTTATTCTATAGTATTTAGAGGTTAAAACAACTTCACACCCTCAGTCACAAACTTGATTGACACTAAGAAGATTATGTTTCAAACCTTCTACAAGAAACACATCTTCAGCTTTCCTTTTTCCATTACTCAAACTTACAATTCCTTTACCTTTTATCTTTCCTGGTGCATCATTTCCAAAAGTTAGATTCCCTGATTTGCTATCACTTAGAGTTAGAAACTTACTTTTGTCTCCAGTCATGTATTTGGAGCATCCATTGTCAATATACCAAGGATTCTTTTTTCTTTGGGCTGATAGTACTAGTCTACACCTGTCATCTACTTTCTTCTTCCAAACTTTGACATTTTCAGTAGTGGGCATCAAATCTGACTTGTAATTCTTTAAGTGATAGTCTGCAGCTTTATGTCCATAATTATTGTAGTTGTAACACTCTAGTTCACTGAATAATAGATCATAACGATTGTTATGCTTATAATTGTTCTTGCGTTTCACTTGTGTCCTTCTCCCAGTCATCACATGATTTATAGTCTGTGATTGTTTGTTGCTTGGCTATCTCAATCTTTGTTGTGGAAGATAGTTATTCATTGAATATATTGATTGTTCATATCTAAATCTTAAAGAGCAGTTTATAGCTTTGTGACCAAAATTAGAGCAGAAAAAACAATAACCATAGAAAAAATCTTTGTACCTTGAAAAAATCTGTCTTCTTTGAGGAGGTCGATTTCATTCATGGCGATAATCTTTCTGATCTACAAATTTAGTTGTGGTGTTTTTTCTTTCATTCCTTCTTGGTGGCTGATTTTCCTTCTTATTTCTACAGAGTGATTGTTGTCAATGTTTGAGGATTTGAGAAACTTGATAGGTTCTGTATTACTTGGATGATCACTACTTGATCCTTCTTCATATCCCAATCCAACTTTCAATTTTGAATTTTTTTGCTGATTTGGAATGGAGGTTAATCCTTCTGAGGCTTTAATACTTGGCATATTTTGATGATACAGTCCCTTAAACTTCTCCATTTGGTTTATTGTCTTTACTATCTCTTATTCTAAGGCTTCACAAGTGGCTTTCTTCTCTGACAATTGTTGTTTTAGTATGTCTTCTATTTTCTTTTCCTCTTCTAATTTCACTTTCAGCAGGGCAAAGTCTTCATCAAGTTGTTTACTATCTTTCTCAAACTGTATCAACAATTGTTTTTGCTTTATGTTCTTAATTCTGTGTCTGTCAATTTCTTCCAGTGCACTGATCAGTTCTCCTTCCATATCAAGCACAACTTCTTCATCATTATCATCACTGCCTATGATTTTATTATCATAATCCTCTCTGGCTATAAGCATGAAGTCATTTGCCTTATCTTCACAGGAAGAGTCACTATCGGTGTCTTCTAAGGAATTGTCATTATTGGCAACCAAACTTTTCTTCTTATTATATTTCTTATATTTGTACTTCTTTTCATCATCAATGTTCTGGTCCTTTTTCTAATGGGTACACTTAGATGAAAAATGACCTATCTTACAATAGTTAAAGAATTTGAAGGGCAACTTCCCTTTATATTTTCTTGATCCTTTCTTTAACCTTCTCACAAATTTTTGCCTCAATATCATCTAATTTTGAATCAGTATTCTTGTCTTTTTTAAAAGACGTTTCTCTATTACTAAATTTATCTTTGTTAATTATCATTTCATATGTCGTTAGAGTTCCTAGGAGTTGATTAATGGACAGAGTTTTAAGATCATTTAGTTCTTCTATTGCAGATACTTTTGAATTAAATTTATCAAGCAGAGATCTTAAAATCTTCTGAACTAAAAATGGTTCTTCAATCTTCTCACCAAGACCCCTCATGGCATTTACAAGTTCTTCAACTCTTAAAAAATACTTGCTAATTGTTTCATCTTCATTCATCTTTATTTATTCAAATTTCAATCTATATGTTTGAAGTTTGGCGTATTTTACTTTCTCATTTCCTTCATAACTGCTAATAAGTTTATCCCACATTGCTTTGGCAGTTTTAAGATGCATCACCTTTACAAACTCAGCTTCAGCAAGTCCACTCAAGATATCATTCATTCCCTTAGCATTAAAACTAAACTCTAACTTATCGTTCTTGGAGGGTAACACAACAGGCTTTGTATATCCAGTCTCTACTACATCCCAAACATCGGCACCCAAGGCCATTAAGTATGTTCTCATTCTAATCTTCCAGAAGGAAAAATTTGTTCCATCAAACAGAGGGGGCTTAGAGGCTGAAGTCCCTTCATGACTTGTCATGTTTAAGCTTACAAATGTACCTTCGAATAAAAGGAACCCGCTCTGATACCAATTGTTGAAATTACAAAGACAACTGAGATGGGGGGGAGTGAATCAATTGTTATTGTGCTTAAACATATTTAAGTCTATTAATACATTCTTAATCTTTCTTCAAGTGATCATCAACATTATACAACATATGGACAATAAAAGTAATGAGCATCAGTCACACATAAGGTAAACACAAAGACAGAGTTTTATGAGGAAACCCATAAAGGGAGAAAACCTCTTCTTCTTCGAAATGATAGGTAGTCTTTTAAGTTCTGTACATATTCTATAATTGAGCACCAACTCAATGTGAGGCTGCTACGTCTTTTTTACAAGTTGCAACTTGTTTGAGAGCACCAACTCTCTTGTTTCTATAACACCCACTAGAAGGAAGCACCAACTCCCCTAATGTTCCAAAACCAACTGGATGGAAGCACCAGCTTCCAGTTACACAAGATCCAACCTTTATAACAAAGAACACTTGTTCTCCCTTGCACCACCCTGCCACCCTAGTTTCTCTGGCTGCAACCAGATGGATGCTACAACTCCCTATGTTCAATCTCCCACTTGAACCTATGAGGACAATAGTCCTCTCTAGCACCTCCCAACCACCCTGGAATATAAATGAATAATTAAACAACCAACTACATAGATAAATTGATTCTTACCACTTCTTCTCTGTTCTGTAAATCTGGTCTTCTTCTAACTTTTTTGCAATTCTTCTCTTCCTCTGTCTGTTCTGCAATTTTTCTCTACTTCAACTTGTTCTGTCATTCTTCTCTGCTTCAACTTGTTCTGTCATTCTGCTCTGATTCAAGTCTTTTCCTCATCTGTTACTCTTCTCTGAGTTTTATCTCACACTGCGCATATTTTCAGTCTCACACTGCGCATCCTGTGATTTTCCCTTTCTTCTAGTTTAATTCATTTTTCATCCAGAACAACCAACCACGTACAGTCTATATCTTTTTCTTTTATGCACCATACCCACATCAGTTACACTTTTCATCTTCTTAGGAAAAAGAAAACCATCTAAACAACTAAAATGCCAACCGATCAAGAATCATGACTCAATTTAGCTAACAGATTTGTAACTGATCAATTAACTATGATATGGAATAGTAGCCCTCTGATCATATTAAAACTCACTTGAACCATTGGATTAAGAATAAAAAATTTGTGCCTATTTCTCCATTTCGTAATTCAAAATTTCAGGATCCCTGTGGTGAAGCTTAACACCTCTAGCTTCTTCCTCCATCTTCCATCAATGTGCCCAATGGCTGTGACCATGCGCTTATGCATAAAGCGCTTTCGCGATTTCGCATTTCATGAATCTGGAGATGAGGCATCTCAACTCTCCAAGTTGCGATCCCCGAAACTATGAAATGGAGCTTATCTGAACTGACTCCCTCCCTCCTCGTGACCACCAATGGTGACCATAGGCTGTGCCAAAAAGGCGCTTCATATTTCATGAGTTTCCACATCATGCTTCGTTGACTCCAAGTCAGTGAAATTCTAATCGCTTGTCACTTGTCTTATGATTCAACAGTTCAGATCTAATCTTGATTCAACAACTCAGATCATATCACGATTTCACATATCACGATTTCAATGTTCTTGTGGTTATGTTTCTTGCCTCTCTAAGTCATTATTAGAGAAACTCCAAAATGGAGTCGGATCAATGGTCCAGATCACACCTTGATTTGACGGCTGCGATTAAATTGCAATTTCGCATTTCATGAATCTTGAGATGAGGTATCTTGACTCTCCAAGTCGCGATCCCTAAAACCCCGAAATGGAGCTTATATGAACTGAATCCTTCCCTTCTCATGACCACCACTGGTGACCATAGGCTATGCCAAAAAGGTGCTTCATATTTTGTGAGTTTCCACACCATGCTCCGTTGACTCCAAGTCAGTGAAATTTCGATCGCTTGCCACTTGTCCTATGATTCGACGGTTCAGATCTTTTCGTGATATTGGATCTCACTATTCCTTATATGGAGGTTCTCATCACTCCAAGTCATGATAGGCGAGACTCCGATATGGAGCTGGATCAATGGTCCAGAACAAACCTCGATCTGACGGCTAAGATAGTTTCACAATTTCACATATCACGAATTCAAGAGGTTAGGGAACTCCGTTCCTTTGACTTTCCATTCAGAGGCATGATGATCTTTCACCATGTGTCCTGCCTGAAGATATATGGTCCTCCATCTTTCAGGATTTTATGAGCCCGCTTCTGCTTGCACTTTAATGAATGTGAAGGTTCTCCTTGATCCAATGATGGCTAGAACTTATGCTCAGATCTGAAACCTGAGATCTGTCCTCCTCTTTTGCACGTTCTTCTTGTCTACAATCAGATCTGATGGTCCTCCTCCTTTCAGGAATTAAAATGGGATCCAACGATTAGAAATTTTGCTTCTCCTCCCAAGCTTACTTTGTTCCACTTAGTCTGATTTTTCCATCAATGATCTACCAACAATCCTCTGCACTATCTCTTCTTAGCTTATTCGAATCTTCTCTGCAACATCTTCTCATAATGCCCATCCATTACATACTTTCTGTACTCATGCCATCTTCATTGTTGTACTTACCATCAATGTCAAGCACACAAGCATGAGCTGTTTGTCAAATATTTGCCAACAGAAGTATGGTACCTGAGTGCACACAAACAATAGAAGGACAGGGCACACGAAATATAATGTCCTTGGATGATGATGATATCCCAATTGTTAGTTTTGTGAATGTAAAAAAACTTAAATCAAATAAAAATTAGATGTTAAAATTCATGACCTGTTTTTGGATCTTTATCGATGTTTATATGTTCATATGTTTAGATGACTATCCTAGTTATGCATTAATGTATATATGTTTTCTATATAGAGAAAATCATTTGTTGGGTATGGGAAATTTAGAGCGATGTCAGGGGGGGAAGGGGCCATATGAGCTTCCAACTTTACGTGGTTGGCCATGTTTAGTAGAGAATAACCCATTCTCGAAACAAAGAGAAGCTCATTAAGGTATGCGACAACTTAATTTTTTTCTAGAGTATTTTACATAACTAAATGCATGCTTATTTTCTTATTATAAATTATTTACTCATATAAAAAAATTGTCTTTTATGATTCATGAAGGTCTTGGTGATCGAAATGCATCTAGTTGACAACTCTTATCAAGTTGAATGGGCTAATGGATCAGGAAAAAGAACAATGAAAAGGTAAGGCTTTTGATGTGTTTTTAAAAGTAGGATTTATACTAGTAAAAGTTCACAATCCTCATGAATATGTAGATATTGATATATATGCCAAGTTCCATGTGGTTTTTTGGTTTACTTGTAGATATTTTAAATATAATTTTGGTTTACTTGTAGTTTTTTTTTATAAAGAACTATAACTATTTTATAGAACCCCCATATACAAAGTCTTTTCCCATATCCTCATTGTGGAAAATAAATTAGAAAAGATCCCTCACTTCATTCATTTCCATAATCCTAACCTTATTGCTATCCCTAGTCCAAATACTAGTTCCTATTAAACAATGCATGAAGCTAATCCCAATAATCTAGACCCCTCCTCTCATCCCACATGTTAGTGCAAGTAGTATAAGGCTCCAAAGGACACTACTGCAAAATTCTTATTCTTATAATAATAATTTGCATCCAAATCCTTGTGCATATATGAGAAATCCCTTGATGATCCTAGGGTACACCAATATTTGGACACTTCTCCCCAACAAAAAATAGTCCCTATTACAAACTCTATTGAAAAAGATCCCTCATTACTCATAATGACGAATGAAATTTATTCCCCTCTCTAAGTATCCTTTTTACTCATAATTGTTAGATCAAAGACCAACTTGCCACTATAATCCTTGACAATTGTAACCAAAATAATTGCATTTTCCATCACTCATCACCCGTATCCTTACCATTGGGGCTTTGTACAATAGGACATAACTCATCTTCTCATTAATAAATATTGTGGAGTCACCCTTGTCATAGGGAGTTTTCAAGAGATTGTTAAATGCTATGTATCTCACCTTGATTACTGTAATTTACTCTTGAACATATAATATGAACAACAATGAAATGCTTTATAAGATGTCCATTGTTCCTATTGGGAGTTTTGTTGGGCTATCTTTGACTTCCCATTATCAAATCTAGCCACTTCTTACCTAGTAGCACCCAATATTACATAGTTCTCTCCTTGTCTTCTTCCTCTCCTAGTGTCCCATGCTCTACTACATACTCTTCCTCTTTTCCTAGTCCTTCAAATGCTTGGGGAAAGTATTGCCTCTCCTCCTTATCTTTTCTTCCTTACACCCATTTTTCTTCATTTATATTTGGTCATAATATCGATGGGTCCCTTATAGGTCATTATCTAAAGAAAGACCCTACTTGAGATAACCTCTACCTAGTTAGGAACAACTATCACTTCTTTGGTAAGTTTTCAAAGATTTCCCCCTTAATGGTCACATTCCATAACTTGCAACTATGGAGCCCCTCCCAATGGTGACATCATATATTCCTTTGATCCTCTCTCCTCCACTGGTATCATTGGTATTTTTCACCTCTATGCTTGCATTGAACATAGGTTGATGCATGTCACCTCCTACTCTTGCATAAAATACCCCATTGATGCATGCCACCTCTCATTCTTGCAATAAATCTATCCTACCATGTGTTGTTTTTGTGCTTTTGATGACTCTATATTAGTAGTTTATGATTCCTATTATGCTCACACTCTCCAGATTATCGTATGTCACACAAGACTCATGCTATGTCCTTGACTAGTGTATGGCACCTTAATGACTACAGAAACCCTAGAAGAATGAATGTCATTTGTTACGCTCACCTTACCTCCAAGTTTCCATATGTTACATTTATTCTTGTGATAAACCTATATTAGAGTGTGTTTCCTCTCTCGCTCATGTTCACTCTTAGTTGGTTTATGTCAACTCACACATTTTTCCAATGTCATGCCAGTGCCATCAACTTCTTTCTCTTGCCTTTGTTAGAACTACCATAACACCACAACCTCCCATATTTACCTTTTTATCTATCATCCATCCTTTCCATAAGAGATCATGTTGCTAACCCTACCTCACTTGTGGTAATATGCCAACCTTTGTGATGTAGGTATCTAGCTAAACATATTCTCGCATTGTTCATTGCTCATTCTTGGAAATGAAATCATGTATTAGTCTACCCCCTGTATATTGAACATATTCATGATGTACCCAAAATTGTTGACCTCATTATTATTGTCCTTTTTGTATGCTCCAACAATTGTGCAAGTGACATCCACAAGTCTCTTCCTATTATATTAGTAATATTCCTCTTATTATTATCAAGGAAGGAGTTGATAACTAGCCCTTATATACACTATGCCTAAGTTATCGAGGCATCAAATAACATTGTGTTTTTACAATAATATATGAGTCAATTTCATAACAACCCTTTAGGTTCGTAAGAGTTTCCAATTCTTCAAGGTGTTAAGAGCCATTATTTCCCAAATCATTCAGAACATAGAAGAAAATTGACCAATAGCTTATACATAGGTGATGAAAGAGATTTTAAAACCTTTTCATAAATCACACCCTTTTTACTGATGTTGTCTTCATGGGTTCAAAAAATTAATTTAAAAACCTAACAATATTTCTACCTTTCAACATTCTCATGAACCCTTGGGTTTACCATTACTCCTTGTGGGTCATAAATTTCCACTCACCAAATTCATACAAATTGAATTTTTTGTCACTTGCACAAGCCTATATGACATTAGTACAAATATATGAATTCAACTAGGAGTAGGCCTTTTCCCTTTCAAGTAACTTTGGGACTCAATGTCTCTTGATTAAATTCTCCTTCTAATGACGATGGCATATACAACTTCAAATGATCCACATAAACATTGGAATATTTTCCCATTAATGGTGACCAATCTAAGCAAATACTTTTTATTCATTCTTATCCAAAATGTCTAGATTATCATTTTATATCCTTCGTATACCCATGCAACTGTAAATAAAGGATATAATTCTCTTCAACTTATATCCATTATCATCTAGAATGTGGATCTAGGTATCTTGAGAATCTATTATATCTACTACAGATGATAAATGTAGATATTCCAAAATGCACCTTTACATGAGTGAAGTAGATAATTACATCTTGTTTTCATGTTTCAACATGCTATAACAACTACTATATTATTTAGTCTTGTTTAATCTAAAATGTATATCCACTTTACAGCTTCAAGCTTCGCACATGAGCTTATTTTTGGCTCTCCTTTCTTAACAACAAAATTATGAAATTTATACTTTAATCCCCCTTCAAGCCTACAATCATCTCAAAGACATGAGACTTGCACATATATACAAGTTTTGTAATGTTTTAACCATTTGCCAAAATTTGACCTAGATGTAGGTAATCCCTTATATTCGTCAAGTACATAAGAGTTTAACTTTAGAGCTATGGTCAAATAAAAACAAAGAGGTCTTAAAGGAAATTGACCATGTGGTTTTGTATATATTTATCATACAACTTGATTATTGAATCAAAATGTTGCAGGATAGTTCAATGCCTATACTTCAAAATGTTGTAGAATACTTCAATGCCTAAACGAATGTATATATTTATCATATTTATCATACTTCAATGCCTAAACTATGATGTACAACTCCTTATCTTATTTGGGGTATATTATGATTGCACCAACAAAAGTTTCAAGTGTTATGTTATCCAACTCCTTCTTTGTATCAAAGGTTCCACCATTATGTATCATGCAAAATTTTCTTTGATTTCAAATGAAATTGCAAGTTTCATTAGATTTAATATTGATGCATTACAATTCTTTCATGTCAAAGCTTCAGTTATTTGATTTTCAATTGCAATGAATTGAAAGGTTATACTTGCCTTTTCTAATGTGCATTGAAGAGACATTTCATTCCTAAATAATTTGCTAACCCCATGAATTACCTTGGTTCAATTAAATTATCTTGGATCAACCAATTTACAACAAATTTTATATTTCTTAGGTCAACACAAAATTCACATCCTCTAACTACAAAATCCATACAAAACAATAATTGTTTTCCAGGCTCATATTTCTTCATGTTGACTTGCAATTAATTGTGGGTTAATATGGAATTACCATATTACAATGTAATATGGTAATCCCATATACATTGTAATATGGTAATGCCATATTACAATGTAATATGGTAATCCCATATTACAATGTAATATGGTAATGCCATATTACATTGTAATATGGTATACCATATTATAATGTAATATGGTAATACCATATCTCGTGTAATTTATTTTTAAAAACTTAATGCCATCGTCATAATATCGATGATAATTTGTCGAAAAAAAATTGCATTTTGACCACCGTGGCAATAGCGACAAACTTTCGTCGCAAGTTGCCGTAGGTTTTCGTCGCACATACAACATCTTCGTCGTAAATTTGGTCTTGATGAATCAATGTGATCACTATTTCCATGGGTATTCATCGCAACTTGCCACGATTTTTCGTCGCACATACAACATCTTCATCATAAGTTTTTCACTTGTCAAAAATTTTCGTCGCAATTGCGACAAACTTTTGTTGTAATTGCCACGGTTGTTCATTCTACTTGCAATGAGGTTTCGTCGGAATTGCGACGATGCAAAGGGTTAACTGAAATTGAAGGTGGTGACGTGTGGAGAGATAATTTCGTCGATGTTTCCACGCAAACCTAGATCATCGATAGAGCGACGAAATTATTCTGACGAAAAAAAACTCGTCTTTCATGGAAATTGCGACGAATAAGTGTGGCAATATCAACGAAAAACCATCACAAATTTTGTCATATGTACTAGTGTTCCCTACAGAATATCAAGTTGTATACATTTTCACAAAGTATCTTATAGAAGCAAAGTTTTCAAGACTTTGATCTATGTTAGGAGTTCAAGAAGTTGTCATTAATGGGGGATAGGCTCTAAATTTGCCTCCTTCCTTCTTCTATTGTGTCACTATTGTAAATCCTTCAATCATATCCCAAGTTGTTCTTAAGGGGGGATGTTAGGATATTTATACACTCGAGAGTTAGTTAAGATCTAATTGCTCTAATGTGTCGTTAGGTAAAACTATGTTTCTTAGTGTGTTTCTTTAGTATGCATTATTATGCATCTGTAGTTAGGAAATCTGGCAGTCACGATATCTTCCTGACATAGAGTGATTTGATGATTCATATTCTCCTCGATCTTATTGACCATTGATATGTAGATTAACACATGATTGGTCCATGATCTCTATTTAAATAGCATGGAGGGTCACTTGTCGATGATCGATTGTGATAAAATCTCTTGTAAAATCTCTTTGTAATATTTTTCTTTTGGATTAATAAACTACTCCAAGTGGTCACATTAGCTGGAGTCCTAGATGTCTCCCCATAGGATTTTTACCACATAAAAACATCAGTGTGTTGATCTTTTATCTGGTTGTGTGAGTGGTTACTGAAGGTTTTCTTCCTCTTTTGGAATACTAGTGTTCTTGAACACCCTCGTGGACTACATCTTTGAGTCCTACTCTCAAATGGGTAGGCTCTTTTCTTAACTCAAAAAATAAGTTGGAAAAATACATAAGTATACCTCATTTTGCAATAAATATGTAGAAATAATGCTCATATTAGAAAACAAACATCACCAGTGAATTTGTGGCGTCGAATTACCCAAAAATTACTCTCTCCAAGCCTCGATCTGAGTCTGACACTCCCACACCCAAGAAGAGATTTGTCTTAGTTTTTGTACCCTCTGCAACCTGAAAAAATGATAGTACTTTTATTCATAGATTGTTCCTGCATTCGCATGGTCCATGCCCCCCCTTTTGGTTGGCGGAAACTCGGGTTTAAAAGATAGTTGGGTAGACATATGTTCCAATGAAACAATTAGGGGGATTGGTTATGGCGCTAAAGTTAGAGCGTTGTATGTGGGGAGGTCTCGGGGTCAAACCCGCGGGCCTTCCTTTTGGGTCATTGGTTATAACCATGCTACATTTGGATACCAGATTCTAACTTTGGTGGATGTGCTAGATGCAGCGGGACCTCCACCAGATTTGGCGGGGTCTGTTTATATATTGTTTTCTATTTTTCGGTCACAAGCCCTGCTTGGGAATTTTGTGGGTGCCATGTGGAATCCACTCATTGGAACAACTAGTCACTGATGTCACCTCTATGCAAATCATGTATAGGACACATGGTGCATTCTGGGTGGTTCCACGTGGCATCACCTAGGCGTGCCACGTCGAATTTTTCTATTGGTTCACATGGACCACTGAAAATCCTATTTGCGGGTGACATGTGGAAACCTTTGGTGCTTCCACATGGCATGTTGACACCATCATCCATCATGCTGACGTCAAAATTCCATTTCAACTTTTGATGTCAGTAGTACGGATTATGATGTTGCCCTTGTTGACTTTTCATGTTTGACTGCAACTTTGACCATGAATATCTTTTAATCCATAACTTTGTTTGATGAGTCATTTTCAACGTTAGAAATCTTGTGAAGTTCTCTTCACAATCATGCCATTTTCACCGAGTTTTGGGAACTTGGAATGTTTCTCTTTCTCTTTCTGCCGGAGCCATTCTGAGCGTTCTGAGTTGCCTTGGTGATTTCTACTTTGTTCTTAGCGTTCTCTAGATCCTTTCTGGATCACCAGCATATTCTTGAAGTCTCATAGTAATGATGATAGAAAGGATTATTATTATTCAAGTTCAAGTTTATTGGAATAGATAAAGAGTCAATTCGCTTCTTTTCCTTTACCTATGTTGATCACTCATTTGCAATCCATTCCAATCAAATAATACTTCCACTTCTCACTTAAGTTTTTCCATGTGAATTAGATTATTTGAGTTAATGGAATGTTGAGTGGATAAAAGATATCTTATTATCATTGACATACTTTAAAGTAATGGAATAAGTTTTATTTGATAGTAATTTTAGTAATTTAATGCTTATTTTTTATGTTTTTTTTAATTAGATTAATTAAATAATTATTTTTTCTTATGATAGAGAAGATTAATTTTTTTATGACATGGAGTATTATATTGTAGTTACATCCCTTTAAAATGAATTCTAAAGTATCATGACTCTTGTGAATTTGTTTTATGTTTTTGATACATTTTAAATGTCATATGGAATTTGGAATATTTCATATCCCAATCAATTATAAACTTCTACATTAATTTAATGAATGTTTATCAAAAAATGAAAGATAACCATGAAGTATAATCCCTACTTACAACAATTCAAATTACCAATCAGTTATAAAATGACTATATAAAATTAAGCAATTGATCATTAGTCATTATCCCACCACATGATAGAGAGAACATACTAAGGGTGTTGTAGATATTGTATTAAATACAATGCAGTCATTATGATCTACAAAAGACATAGCCCATAAATATGTTTCATGTGCAATATTGAGAAGCATTTTCAAAAACTTGTGTAAGAAGAAATAGATTCATTCAAAATATTCTGAAATTTGAAAATGAAGCTCCCTAATAGTTTAGGTGAGCCATTTTGTATGTCCATATCTCAACTTACGTGTTTGTAAAGTGAGAAATAAGTGATAAAATTAAGAAACAAGTTGGAGGATCTAATGCAACTTACCATTGTATATCTTAAACCATTGCACCATAAGTACTTTAAAACCATAAAAAAAACACAATTAACCTGCATATCATTAAAAACTAAAAAAATGAAATAAATCTACTCATACAAGTGTTAAAAGAATATACTTCTTCCTAATTACTTCCAAGAGGGGTATTTTCTATGGGTATATGAAGTGGCTTCAGAGGATGAAAGATAAAAAATTAGGTGAGGATTAAAAACAAAGAATTGTATGCTTAATATATTATTATTATTGTGTAAATAAAAAGGGGGTAATTCCTATTACTTTATTTTTATGATACAAAAAAACCACATGTCATCAGTCTGCCATAGGTTCTGCCAAATTAGAGGAAACTGGAACAGGTGGCCGACTGTTATACTTCTAGTAAAAAAATCCATCCTCCATCTGCCCTGCCAATAGGAAAGAATAGTAAGTGGTGGATGTTTTTCCTTATAATTTTGTTCTAGGAATCTAAAGAAAACTAGAAATTGAAGGAAAAAGAAAATAAGACAGTAATTCTATAGCTTCCAAGTACAGAGAGCTAGGCACGAATTATGCAAAGTACCAGTTACAAAGAACAAGAAACTAATTATTGACACCTGAGGGTATGTCATATGGAGCTTTGGTGAGAGGCTCCTCACCAGGTTGGAGCATGAAGGGCCTCTCACAAGTTAGGAAGAGTTGTTTTGTTAATGCATTCGAGAATGTGTCAAGGAGAATTTCGATCCGCTGGATTATCAGGGTGTCCCGATGGAGTTGGTCTGCCATGTGGATCCTGAGGTCAAATATCAACTATAGCTTCTCTGGGATGAAGAGAGGTGGTGGATCTGGGTTGAACTAAGGAATTTCAATTAGCGATGGAGGTTTGAAGACTAGGTGGTTCTTCTGCAAGTTTCCAATGGATTCTTCCTTGACCACCTCTGTCTCTTCTTCAACTTTGTTGATGTTGTGTTGTATTGAACCCGTTGGATCCTTATGGAGGAATTCCTTTTGGAATTCCTCCTCGATTATGTATGTGGTGCCTTCTATGGAATCCTGGGCACTAGTTCTAGTTGTATTGATGCTGCAAAACTGTAAGTCGTTCGGTACCATGAAGAGGATGGATTTGAGTGGAACTTGGATAGGTTCCTCTAGAATTTACTCCTCCATGTAGGCCATCACTGGAGTCCTTTTCTTGTCCAAGCATTATGTCCTGGAAATGGACAAGTCTCTTTCCATATGCTACAGTCATCTCTGTCGGGTGACATAGTTGTACCAGGATGTTCCACACCACATCCTTCCTCTCTCTCTCTTGGCATGGCTAAGCCATAAGCACTAAGAATTCCCTAAATTGCGACCAAAAGAACCCACTGCATAGTAGTCTCATTCTCAAAGTAGGCAGGGTGGCAGATCTTGAAGGGGAAATAATGCAATCCCAAGACAAGCAAGAGAAATAATCCCAGGGAAGACATGACCATTGTATGCACTTATATCCTGCAATTAATCTTTACAACTACCATTAACCAAAATAGAGGGAATTGTCCTCCCTTCCTCTGCGGATAATAATGGTCTCCCTCCATTCAAGATTGAGGTGAAGGGCAAAGATCAACCATATTTATGGATGGAGTCCTGGGATGGATGTGTGTCCTCTCATATCTATGTGGCACCCCATCCGAGAATTCTTAATATATTATTTCTCTCTATATAAAAAATATAGTTTTGGAATATAATATATATATAATAGAACATAAATTTATCACATCTAATGAGTGAATGAGTATGCTCTTCTTAGTTTTTTCTGATACTTGGCTATTTTTTATCTTTGAAAGTCCCAAGCCACCTTATATATGACCCAAGAAAGTCCCTCTTCGAAATAAGTAAGTAGTAAGTAAGATGAATTATTTCTTTAGAATTGAAGCATTTGTGTGACTATACTACTTTAACACTTATATGAGCTAGTTTCAGTGAAATAATGAATACCCCTCAGAACTATCTTCAAACAAAAGGGATCTATATCCATTGGTTCAAAAACAAATTGAAATTACATGTGAATAATTATTTTCTCCCCAAACATTCTCCCATATTCATGTAGGTGAAAAAAATACAAGAGGTAGAGAAACATGTACCCTACGAGAGTCCATTGAAATAGACTGTTAGGGATTAGCTAAATATGTTGATAGAATATTATCCTAAACCAACATTACCAAATATTCATGTATTTATGTTTTTGGATATGTCACTAAATTAAGTGATATAATATGATTACATAGCTTCATTTAATATATGTCCATTTAATTAAAAAAATTCATATGAAACATGTCGCATAGCTTAACCAATGTTTGGCACAATGTATTTCATTATAGTTAATTCTAGAAGTTGTTGAATATATATAAAGAGTAGTCTTGTGTAAGATGAAAGATATGTTGTATATTGAAAGACCACTATTTTCATAGTGTTGTTGTCTTTGTAGCTACTTTATCTACTTTGCAAATTCTTTTTTACCATTTTATGCAAACATGATTTATTTTCTAGAGACAAATTATTTTCCATTTCTACTAGAAAATTTGAAGTGCTTTTATACTAAAAATTGAAAGTTGTCTCAATGCAAGCCACAAAAGGTAGTTGGTAAGGTGCATTGATTAATGAAGTAATTATAGAAAAATCCTCAAGGTCTTGTCATGAAAAACCTCAATTTTAACCCTTATGAACTAGAATGTATTATGTAATTGTGACTTAGGCTGGTGAGCCGGTAAAGTTGAAATGGGGCCAGAGTGCTAAGGACATGTAATACTTCATATACATTAATAAAATACACTATTGGATGCAATATGAATAAGACAAAATAGATAGGGGGATATGATTCCATGAGAGAGGGCGCTTAAGGGGATAGGACTTTTTATTATATTTTATTTACCCATAATTTATTTAATAGAGGAAAGGGGTTACATGAAATTCTTGGGAGGATGGCCACAAAGTTCTTGTTTTCATGTAATTATATAAATCCTGTTTGTGGGTTTTTTGGGGGTTGTTCTTGGTTAATCATTTCATTTTAAAATTCCTCATTTCACTCTTGTTGAATTCATGTGTTGTTGGGGGGGAGTATGGAAATGAATGGTTAGAGGACGAGAGCCATTGCTAGATGGATTTAATAGACTATTGATCATTCCATGGGGGAATGGTTACCTATTCACATGAGATTCATGGAATTTGATAAAGAAATATACACAATTAGGAAACCTTGGAGTTTCTAGTAAGGAGATTTCCTAACCAATAGCACTGGATCCCTAGAGAGAAATTGAACATCCTGAGGGATTGCATGGTAGAGAAAGGTGTTCATTTCTTTGGGTTGCACAAGATGAAGGGGAAAGAGAGATGGATATTCATATTTGTTGTGAGGTTGAGAAACCTGAGAGCTAGTTAACAATTTTTTGTGTGTTTTAAATCTGGCCTAGGACCCATCCTTGTGGATTCATATCCATGGCTTGGGGGTGACCTATTGTTGAGATTAAATGAACAATAGTGTCTATGGTTTGGAGGAACGTCCTTGGTCTATAAAAAATTGGTGAATATTTACTTGAAAATATAAGTGCTCTCTGTATTTTATGTATAGTGTATATTTCATTGTGTATTTAATTATCTTTGAGATATGTATCTATAATGTGTCTGTCTACTAGTTATTTGTTGTGCATGGTACGTTATTTATTTCTTTTATGATGTAGCATGGATATTGATTAATGCATGTGAGTCTTTCATGCTTAATTTCAGATTAATTATTATTAGATTTTGAAATTGGTTCAGAAGTGAGTTTTGAGGTAGCATGTCCAGCCTATGGGTGGTTGGGTATGTTATAGATTGGTATAAGAGATTCCGGTTGAAACATAGGACTTGTATAGACCATAATGGGTGTGAATCGGGAATATTCTCTATTACATATTCAATTTGTATGAATTTTGGGGAAAATGGTGGAACAGTTAGAGTGAAATCTCCAAATTCGTAAGCAAATCTATGTTTAGATGATTCAAATTGTATGAGAAGTTTAATGGATTCGATTTGTGGAGTTGTGGAGATAAATTTGACTTGGAATATTGAAAAAATGAATTCATAATATTAATGGCCATGGTAGCATGGGGAATATTTTAGAGAATCGACGACCAAGTTCGTGTCTGATCTTGAAATTAACAACCGAGATTCGATTTTTAAAAATTTAAAAATATCAATGTTTTCGAATTTTGACAAAGTTAGTAGAACGACGAGAAAGTTTCATTTCAGGGGTTTGAGAAATGAGGTAAATAGATGTTCCGCATTCATTTTCATTCATTTCATAATTCAGAGGAATCAAGGGTCAAGATTCAATCTTAGAGATCCAAGAAAGACATTCTTGATATGCTTTTGGGAAGGAAGTGTTGGAAGGAATCAGACTCGGGCATGAGGTTTAGTCTGATCACAAGATCCCGAAAGAAAGAGGGTTGTTAGATCAATCAGTATCACTCTTAGCCATCATATCTTACTGGAATGTTCTTTCGGATAATTTTTTTCGTAAGATATAATTCAAAACAATTTCGATGGTATCAAATGAGAATATTCATTGATATACTCTCATTGGAGTGGTGAAGATTGCCTAATATTTTCAACTCTGAGTGATATGGTATCGATCGAGAATATTCTTTGATACCCTCTGGTCGGAGCGATGAATATTGCTTAATATTTTCAACTCTGAGTGATAAGGAATCAAAAGGGAATATTCTTCGATACCATCTTGTTAGAGAGACAAATATTGCCTAATATTTTCAACTCAGAGTGATAAGGGATCAAAAAGAAAAAATATTTGATACCCTTTGGTTGGAGCAGTGAATATTACCTAATATTTTCAACTCCAAGTGTTAAGGTATCTAAACGAAATATTCTCCGATACCCCTTCATCAAAGTGGCGACATTTACCTAATTTTTTGAATTTCGAATGAAAATATTTGATGGTATAGAAAAGTAATATTCTTTGATATTGTAACATCTCGGTCTACTGAGCACACTTTTATTGAGTTATTCTTTGAGGAAACTTGCGTACAAGTGATCCAATTATGGTATATGGTGATTTTGTTTTGATTATGGATTATACATGATGATGATGATATAGTGTGGCTTATTTTTTTCGATATATATGTATTGACAGATGATATTGACGAGTTTACTTGAATGTGTAGGACACATGACAAATTATGGATGTCGATGGTATCAATAGACCTCCTTGGACTCTAGATTGAGTCAAGGAGTGGATTGTACCTTGTTTGAGTATATCATTTTATTCATATGTGAAATATGATTTATTTAGTATGATTATGTGTATAGATCAATGGCAATGTTTTGTCAATGGATGTAGGCTGAAAATGCTTGCTAATTTGACTCACATAAGGAGTAAAGTGGCCATGCAAAGAAAACCAGACATTGAGGGAGAGGTGTGGCAGAGTCATTGTCATAGCCTACTAGCACTCTCATTGTGTCTTGAAAGGTAGGTTAACAATTACCTAGCTCGATAGGTCCACGATGTCATAAGGGAGGAATGATATAGTCGCTCACGAATATTTCTAAAGGGTGCGCAATAAGGCAGAGTCCTTATTCTTTAGAATCTCTTCATCTCTCACAAGGTCGACCAAGTGGAGTGTTGACTCCAAGGGTTGGAAAAACTACCAAAACCAGTCAAAGGTGAGTGGCACCCTTAGAGCATGAAGGCGAGTCTTGAAGGGCATGTCGCGTAATTAAAAGCTTGAGCCAATAAACCTAGATGGCCTAAAAAACATGAAATCTTTAGATGTTGTCGGATATAAATAATTAATTAAACAATGAATCTATTAATTATAAATCCCAATAAATGTCAAATCCTAATTCAAAGACTAATCCTAAATCTAAGTTAGTTAGGGGAACAAATTAATTTTTTTAATTAAATTAAAAGAATGAGATAAATCAAATTAAGAAATAAAATAGTGAGGAAATCTTAAGATGAGATATAATGCAAATATTGGGATGAAATTAATAAAAGGGAATTTACAATAAGAAAGAAATACAATATGAAAGAATAAGTGTACAAATAGGATGGTATCTAGAGTCTAACTACCACTAGTATAACTAAAATAATACTCCTAATCAAACTCTAACTAAGATCTAATTATGACACACTCATTAAATGAGGATCTAGAGAATACAGAGAAAACTAAGAGCAAGATTAGGAACACATTGGGGAAATTGACTTTTTATTTAAAATAAAATTAGTATTTATAATTACTTGTGCAACTTGGGGAGAGTGTGAGGGTGAATAATCATATTTTACTTAATTAAAAAGTTAATTAATCGTGCATGTGCAACAAATGATGTAGATGGGAAATGGATCACACTTGTTATTGGTAAAGTTATGGTGCCAAAATATTTTTGGACTTTGTTTTAGTTTTGAGAGTTGGGAGACAAAGTTTGAGGATAGAGTGGTAGCTCTCCTTGTGAGGAAAACTTGGAGTTATAGTATTTTTGGTTTTAGGGCTTGACCCCTTTGCGGCTAGGGAGCATAAGGGGGAAGAAGAGTACCCCTAGCATTGGCTAGAAGGTATCGGTGAAGTCTCTACGATTATAAGGTTAGGGTATTATTATTCCGAATTTTTTTTTTTGTAAGTAAGTGTTTTTATTATATATAAAAATCCTTCTAAGAACCAGGATCAAGAGTACATTAACTGAGTCAATCGGTTGTAATTACTGAACTACTCCGTAAGGAGAAACCAGTTCAGCCAACCGTATATAACAAGTAGCAAAAAATTCTAACAGTTCTAGAGAAAACCAGACTATTTAACTACCATGAGAGCCACTAGAGCTAAAGTATGGAACAAGCTTTGTGTAATCTAGAACATACTCGGGCAAGAGGCCAGGCCAGGGTTCCTCGATGACAGGTGTCCCGCTGGCAGTCCACTGCATGTTCGTGGCGTCATTTCCTTGTCCTCATGCACCTGGATGCTGGTGTCCTTCTCCGCTGCTGTCGCTGCCAAAACTGCATCGTCGTCCCCTCCTACCGTGCTTGACGAAGTCTCCTTCCACGCAAGAGAATTCATGGGCACTGGTTTACCAACCTTCTCGTCAGACTGCGGGCTTTCTTCTGTGGTAGCTTGTTGATGGCTGCTCGCATGGTCACTGGAATCCTCAGGAGTGGTTGGAGGGGGAGTGGCGAGAAGATGGAGAAGGACTGAAAGCCTTCCCTCCATCTGTTGGACCCGGAACTGGAGGTCATTCACTCCATCACAGAGCTAAAAAACTAAGTCATGCAGAAAGGCGGAGTGTTCACGCGGTAGATTGGGAGAGGGCGTCTTTAGATTACGACGAGGTCGACCATGGTTCGGCGCCAGGGGAGAGGGGGAATGCTTGACAGAGGGAGAACGCCATGCCGGGGTCTAGGAAGTGTCAATGACAGCCAAACAATCAAGGCCTGGGGTGGATGAACCAGAGGGCAAGGAGGAAGTGTGTGGGCGTCGAGGGTGCCAGGGAGAGCCCCTACGTGGACGCATGCATTGTCGTGGCATGGCGAGGCTCGGCGTCTGCAGAAGGTCTGCAGAGCCAAGGTGGAGGATGAAGAATGCCCGGAATACCATGAAAATCGCAGAGCCAGAGTCGAAACCAAACAGCCAGGCGATAATGCAACACGAATTCTGCATAGCTCTATGCATAGAGGTGGTCGAGGGGGGTTGGGTTAATGCCCCTCCCATCAGTTTTGAATGCAATTTAATGCCCGGGGGTGGTGGCTGCAGTGGGCACGAGCCGAGCACATGGCTCCGTGCTCCACTAGCCTCCCCCTTCGCCCATAGCCTTCCAGGTGGACTGCAATACCACCCCATCCGGGGGTGAATCGACTGTAGCTACCTTGCGGATGCATTGTTGAAGAATAGCTTGCTCTGGTTCCAGTGCAGAGATGCATAGGAGATCCGGATCCATCCAGGTGGTTCCTATATTGGCGAGCTCATCTGCAACTTGGTTTGCCTGCCTTCGAACATGGGATGGAATCATTGTCTGTGTTGGTGTCATAAAGTTGGTAAGCAGTTGTAGGCCATGTGAGAGCCTCCAACTTGGCGTGACTTTGTCCAAGTTTGCTCAATTTAGAATGCGCTGTAACATATTGATGATGATCTGTGAATCTCCTTCAACCACTAAATTATGAAATCCATGTTCACTTGCAAGGTGGAGACCTTAGATCACTCCCCAGAGCTCTGTTATGTTATTTGTTGAGTGCCCCAAGTAACCTGCGGCGATTAAGAGGATGTGCCCAAGGTGGTCACAAAAGACTGCTCCATATCCCG
>JASDQU010105871.1:179242-193065 GCA_032191745.1 Picea mariana
CTTATGAAGGGAAAAGGTGGGGGGGACCAAGACGAAGGGCTCGGGGCGTGGGGGGGGGGAGGAGAAGGGAATGAAGGGGGGCAAAGAGGGATAGGTTGCCAATGTTGGAGGATTAAAAGTTCAGAGGGAGTGCTGCCCCCCGTGTCATCAGTCCAATGCTGCAGAGCGATGGTTTCCAGAACATGGTTATGACATTGGTGCCAACAAGATTGCCAAGGTTGCGAGAGATTTCGAAAGACCCTTCTGTTCTGCTCTTTCCAAATCTGCCAAAGGATGAAGCTTGGAAGGAGTTGCCAGATCCTATTAAGGAGGGGGGAGTGGAACGCATGATCTCTCCATTCTGCAATGGTATCAATGACACTTTCCCTTTGTCGATCTGATTTGCGCATGATAATGGCCACCTGATCCCAGAGTTGGGCTGTGTAAGAACACGAGTTCAGGAGATGATTCATGGTCTCTTCTTCTCTTTCACACAGAAGGCAGATGGAGGGTCCTACAAAACCTCTTTTTGAGAGATTGTCCCAGGTGAGGATGCTGGAGTGGGAGATAAGCCATAGAAAAATAGTGACTTTTGGCCAATGCTGAAGACTCCATATTTTGCGCCAGAGTTCGTTGGAAGGAGGGGGATCTATCTGGGTCAGGAGTTGGTAGGCTTCCTGTGTGCTGAAGGTTCCTTTTGGGCGATGGTCCCATCAAAGAATATCCTCTCCTTCTAGTTTGAGTATTTTCCTCTTGGACATCTCCTCCTGCCAAGGTCCCACATCCACCTGTGTGTCCAAATTTATGCGCTCCTTGTCCAGGTGCCATTTGCGCCACTTGTCCTCAGGAGAATTGTCCTGCCAGTAGTCAACCACTCTTGTCAGACCTGCCAGAGTAGCTCCTGGGGATATTGCTTCTGCCTAGCTTGTTTTGGCTAAAATGGGCCATTGTTGCCAGGAGTCCTGCCAAAAGAGAGTCGTTTCCCCGTTCCGAATTTCCCAGAAAGCATTTCGGCTGACCACTTGTTTGTTCTGCTTGGCCGCTGTCCAGATCAGAGATCCAGGTCCATCCCCATCCCACCTTATTAGATTTTTCTCTGCTACGTGTGGCGTGTGTTTTTTCCGCCAGAATCTGGCCCAGAGGTCTTGAGGTTGCTTAAGCCACCGCCACAAAATTTTTGCTGTGAGAACTTTGTTCATAATAAGGGGGTCACGCAGTCCTAGACCTCCTTGAGTTTTGGGCCTGCAAAGTTTATCCCAACTAACCAGAGCTAACTTCTTCCTAGTATTGAAGCCTTGCCAGAGAAAGTTCCTTTGGAGGTTTCTAATGACTGAGAGGACATGTTTTAGAGCTGCCATCGCCGAGAAGGAGTAAATCGGAAGGGCTTGAAGGATGCTCCAGAGGAGAACTAGGCGGCTGGGTAGATTTAGAACTCTGAGTGTCTAGGAAGAGAGCCTTTTGGCGAAAGAGGAGAGAAAATGCTCCCACGAGGAGTTGCAAAGAGCAATGTATATCAAGGGGATGCCCAGGTATTTGGACGGAAGGGAGCTTCTGCTGAAACCTAGGATTTCAGTGATGTGGCGTTGGATTGGAGGGGGCGTGTTGAAGAAGAAGATTTGGGACTTTTCCTTGTTTCATTCCAGTCCTGAAGCATCAGCAAAGGCTTGGAGGATGTCGAGAAGGGCGTTAGCTTCATGAACCGTGGGGGATCCCATTAGGAGCGAATCATCCACAAATTGACTATGCGAAATGGGAGGAGAAATGCCATACAAGGGTAAGCCTTTTAAACGATTTCCTTCGATTGCAGCTCGGATGGAACGGCCAAGGCCTTCAACCATGATGATGAAGAGGAAGGGGGAGAGTGGATCGCCCTACCTGAAACCTATTGAAGGAGAAAAAGTCCAGGAAGGGAAGCCATTGACCAAAATAGAGAAGAAAGCTGAGGAAGTTAAGTTCATGATCCAGGTGACCCAGCTTTGGTCAAAGCCAAAAGCTATGAGCATGGCACGTATATAATCCTAGTTTAACTTATCGAAGGCTTTGGAGATGTCCAGTTTAAGAAGCATACCTGGAGTTTTGGTTTTCTGCAGAGAGTGGATCACTTCGTGGGCCAGGATGACGTTGTCCATTATTTTCCTGCCTTCCACTTATCCTGATTGCTCTGGGGAGATGATAGTTGGTAAGATGGGCTTGAGTCTGCTGGCTATGACCTTCGTTAAGAGTTTATAAATTATGTTGTAGAGCGCTATAGGTCTGTATTGCTGAGGGTGATGTGCCTATCCCTCTTTGGGAATGAGAGCCAAAAAAGTTGAGTTCAGAGCTCTTAGAATCTGTCCAGAGGCTCGGGAGTCCTCAAGAATTTCCCATACCTCGTGCCTGATCATTGGCCAGCAATGATGGAAGAAGTCACTGGTAAAGCCGTCTGGTCCTGGAGATTTGCATTTGGGTCTGTCCTGAAGCGCTTGATCTACTTCCTTAATTGAGATAGGTCGTAGTAAGGCCAAGTTTTGTTCCCTCCTGACCAGGGAGGGCACATGTTGGGTTACTTTGGCGATGGCTTCATGCCTGTCCTGGATAGGTTCGGTGAGGAGGTTTTGATAATATCCAACCAGAGCTGCTTCCATGTCCTCATGTGAGTGAAGGGGCTCCCCATTAGCTGAGATCAGGCTTGTGATTCTATTAGTATGCCATCTTTGAATAGTTGTTCTATGGAAGAACTTGGTGTTACAGTCTCCCTCCTTGAGCCATCGAATACGCGACTTTTGCTTCCAGAGGATCTCTTGTTTTTTCCTGGCTGCCAATTGTTGGGTAACGACTTGTTCCTGATCTTTTAAATCAGTGGTAAGCCCCTGGGTTCTAATTTTCTCCTGGATTTCGCTCATGCGGTCTGCTAAATGCTTTTGGGACGCAAAGATATCACCAAAGGTATTCTTATTCCAGATTCTGAGTAACTGTTTAAGGTTTTTTAGTCTCTGTTGGAATCTGTACATTTTGGATCCTTGAGTTATCTCAGCCTCCCTCCACCATTTCTGAATGTTGGCCTGGAAATCCGGGTGGTCGAGCCAAAACTGCTCAAATCTAAAAGGTTTCTTTCCTGTTGCAGTTGGAAGGTCTATCCAAAGCTGAATGGGCCAGTGGTCCGATCCAGGGATGTCCAGGATTGAGGCCTCCATGGTTGTGTCGTCCATCATGAGGGAGTCCGAGATGAGGAATCGGTCGAGCTTGCATGCGATCTGATGTGTGCCAGTTCTTCTATTTGTCCAAGTATGAATGCCATTAATTGTTTCCAGGTCGATGAGGCTGTGGATATCTATGAAACTGTTGAAATTGCTAGTTTCTTGATCCAATCTTCTTGAACCACCTCTTTTCTCTTCCAGACTGTGGATGATGTTGAAATCACCTCCTATAATCCATTTATTGTGCTAGTGTAAAGCGGCTAGGAATTCTAGGTTTCGTAGGAAGGATGCTTTTTCCCCTGTGGTGGCTGGGCCATAGACATTGGTTAAATGTTCTGGTTTATCGGAACCGATGAGTCTGTAATCTGTAGTGATGGACCCTCTTGTAGCCATGAAGTTCTCTAGCAGTATTGAATTAGTATTCCAGAGGATGGCTAGTCCCCTTGTTGTACCTGTGGCATCTACCGCAACAGCTGCCCCCTGCTTCCAACAGTAGGGGAGTAATTTATTCACATCTTCTGAGGCACATTTTGTTTCCTGCAGAAGGACGATGCCTGGTTTTTCTTCCATGATCAGATCGCGTAGCAATTTGTGCTTGCTATGCCCGTTGAGGCCTCTGATGTTCCAAAAGATAATCTTCATGATGATGAGTGGGTGGGGAGGGGAGTAAATCTATCCGAGATCAGGTGGATTTGTCCTAAGTTTACCATGAAGTGCCCAATTTCTTGAATAAGCTTGTTGGTGGACTTCCGCCCTCTTCTCTTCTCATCTTTCTGGGTTTTACCAGTGCTTTTTGATTGACTGCTTTGGATTCCCAGCCCTTGATTGGCTCTGGCCATGGATCCAGCCGAGGAGTTGAGGTATACCTTATGCACCTTTCGTAATTGATCTCTGGGAATTGTGTAAAGTTTCTGCTGTCTGTAAGCATGCTCAAGATGTTCCAAATCAACCCCTGCTAGATCGGGCTCTTCTAGCTCCATTTCCGCTTCTCCGTCCTCTGCGTCCACAGGATTGTGCACTTCCTGATTCCCGCTTGGGGGAGTGATTTCGGATTCCTTGCTTAGAGGGATTTTATCTTCCCCTTTCTTGGCAGTTTGAGATCCAGTAGCCGGCGGTGGCTCATTTGGCGGTAGATGGTCTGCAGGGTTTTCAGACTGGTCTTGCAGTGCTATAAATCTATTGCTAGTTGATGGATCCTTACTTACCTGGGCTGATTGTCTTCTGCCTCCCGGTCGCCTTTTCCATGTGGGTTGGGTGAAGCCGTCCTTGTCTTTGTTGCTGTCTGGGTTTCCTTCTTTGTGGGCATTGTTGAGGGAGCATTCTCTGAACAGGTGTCCATGCTCGTGACACCTACGACAACGGAATGGAATATGCTCATAATCAATGGTCTGGAGCCAGTCCTCATCTTGATATTCCAGTATGATGGAGCCAGGAAGCGCCTTAGTTATATTCAGGTATACGCAGATGCGAGCATAGGAAGTATAACGCCTTTTCTTTGTGGCCTCAGATGATTTGACATAGATGCCAATGGTGTTACCGATACCTGCCAGAACCTCCTCAAGCCAGAACTCTTGTGGAAGAGAGTATAATCTGATCCATACAGGCGCATGAGCAAAGTTTTCATTTTCAGGGCTGAACTTCTCCGTCCAGAAGCGCAGAAAAAGGCCTGCCGAGTTGAAAAAATATGGTCCTCCGTCGAAGATGCGGTTGCGATCTTCAAGATTGTAGAAGATTATTGTGAAAAAGCCTTTGGACCCTAGTTGCAGTTCAGAGTGACCCTTTGGTTTCCACCAGTGCTGGATCCAATGGATCAGATCTCGTTGTGAGGGCCAGAGCCCTAAAAACTTTCCCACAAGGGCGTAATCTCTTATGAATTGTTTTTGCTCCTCAATGCGTGGTGAACTAATCACATATTTGGGAGCTTGTGGTGCTTGTGGGATACACTTACCAGGCTTCCATGGAGCGGTCGCTGTGGGGATAGAAGTTGCTTTCTCGTGGTCGATCTCCATTTCTCAGTCCTTGGACGCGCCTTCTTCCCAGATTGTCGAGTATATGTCTGGCGGCGGCTCAAAGGCCGGCCGCTTGGTCCTCTCAGCATCCTTGCCGCCTGTTGTAGCTTGACTGTAAGAGCCCCTCGTCGGCCCTCCTCCGCTGGGTGGCGGATGCCCCATTGGGGCCATTGCTGGACCCCTGCACCGCGAAAGATCTGCAGAACCCTAGTTTGTCGATCAAAACCCTAGTCCCTCCTACCCTGCTGGCAGCTCTTCGTTTTCTATTTGCCCATTTATTATTCCGAAATTTAAAATTGTTTCAATATTTAATTTATTTAATAGAGTTCTTATAAATTCGCCATAAACTCTGATTGTAATTCTAAAATCGAATTGGCAAGTTCCTTGATGGTTCTTGGTGAAATCAACAAATGATTAACGACTGATAATAGATGTTTACATACGTACAGAATACAATTTTTATTGGTCGTTGACATTCGCATGTATTTCGAAATTTTAAATTAAGTTATCAGTCTTTATAAGTTGCGATTTAGTGCAATCTATTTATTAGAATATGTAGTGGGTATCGACCAAATACTGGTATTACATCATGTTATTATAATCTAAATTTATGCTACCTTGATCCGTGTTTTGCTGAAACTGAAGGTTCTGAGTTTTTATCTTTTACTCGTTCTGCTGGTGGGATTTTTCGTGAAGACATATTATTTTGGAATTAATTCTGGTGCAAGGAATGAATTCACATCACTGGTCTATTTGGTTAATACACCCGAGACGTGTTGGAAATTACATTATTTTGTACAGTTATGAATCCAAGTTTTTTCAAAACAAAATCGATAGGAGGTTTTACATTATTATTGCAAGTCTGTAATTATTGTTGGGGGAATCCTCTTATGTATAAAGCAAAAAACAAACTTGTTGCAACAGTGGGAAATCATTCATCGCTTCTGTTATAAACCTTAATGACTTGGATACAAGGTTATGCGCAGTATTTTTACCGTGTGCTTTCCCTTCTTCATGGCTCGTGGGCTTGGTGATTTGGTCGCTGAGCTCTTGGATTAATTATTGTTCTTGTTGGTATGTGGGATCCCTCCCTCCGAATTCAAAAGCGAACCTATACTTGAGTTATAGATATGCGTAGGAACTTCTTCTTCCATTTCATTTTTAAGAAATGGGATTTTTCTTCTTCAATGATTCGAAGACCTTCTTTTACAGACCCAATTGACGTTTTCTGGCCCGCTGTAGATGTATTGAAATATGGTAATTTGTCCCATAGGGTCTTCGTGCTAGACTTCTCCTTTTTGTGTTGAATTGAAAGACATTTGTTTGGTAAAAAAAAATTCTGAAAACGAACTTGGGGCCTCACATTTCATAGGTTCTCGCATTTGGTTGCTTTGCGCTCAGATTAGTTTGAATGACGCTTAGATTTACTATCATTTCTCTTTCTTTGTTTGATTTTCTTTTTCAATTACCCTACTCGGATCGAGAATAAACGATGTTGTTTTTCATTATAATTGATTTTATATTATAAATTTGTGAGGATCCTTGCATTTAGGCAAGACCAGACTGTTAGGCATTTATCATCTGCACTTTAGATGTAGCTGGAAACTGTAGTTATGATTTCATCCCCTCTTCCTTTTAGAAAATATTCCATAATCAGATTGTGAATCCATATTTTAAAACCTTGACCATTGTTGATCACCTGTTCGGTGCCACCTCAATGGTGGCCTCTGTATTAAATTACTGTCTAATTACTTCAAGGCTTAAGATTAATGAAATCGCCATTCTTTGTCTTTTGAATTAAATCCAAGATATCAGAAATTTAATGTCGGATTAAGTGCTGGAACCGATTCGGGAACCCTATTGGTTGGGAGAGTTGTGTGTTAACCTTGTCACCTAGATTCAGATCCTTAATTAACTAGCTGATGAATCTTAAGGAAATGTACTGAAGGAATTTATGCGATTTTGTGGGCTAGTTTTAATGTTAAGGTGCCCTCTATGTAAAGCTCATTCCACCTCTAAACGTTGTTTTTGATAAATAAAAGTTTCATGTCTACTTAATATTATAACATGGAATGATTTGATCATCTCATAATCCTTATAATGGATATGTAAGTTGGCTTATGAAGTCCTTATACATTGCTTAATATGTGACCTTCATTAATTCCTTTTAAATGGATATGAAAAGTAGCCTTAGTTCTTATTTAATTACTTATTATGTTTGACTTCTTATAATTTTATAAAGGATACTTAAAGTCGTATTGAAATATTAAAGAAATGCTTAAGAAGATTTTATCTCTTATGGGTTCTTATAAATGGATATGTAATTTAATATTGATTTCCTTCTATATTGCATAATAAGATTTTCCATAATAAAAGAAAGCTAGTTGAGATATATGCAGATTATTTTACTCGTTAAAGAAGTTGAATCACTTATGATACTTGACATTGAATGAACTTCATATTCACAAGAAACTAATGATGATAAGAAACAGATCCCCAACGGTTACAAAGATTGCAATTATCCTCCTCTGGTTTTTATTAATCCTTATGTATTATTCTCTTACTCAACTTTGCACGTAATATTGCTTGGAGGATTGATTAAGAAAAGTAGCTTATTCTATTGCTTGAATCTTGTCTTGAATTTCAGCTTATGATTGGATTAATAGGATTCAAATACATCCTTTCTCCTTAGAACAATCACCAGTCTTGTGACCTTAAATTTTCAAAATCAATCATAGGAATCCTGAACTTGAGCGTTTCTTATGTGTCTTGGAGGTCATAACCATGCAAAATAGGTTGGGTGGCTAACTTCTTTTTGTTATTTTTATTAGATAAGGTTGATTGAATATCAGTGATTTTTCTTTCAGTTGACAATGATGAAATTGATTGTGTAGTTATTAATAGATGTTGTGACACATGTCACTTGTCATAACATTTGTTTTCAAAAGAAGTAAAAAAGAAAATATTTACTTCTTTTATACTCACTATTTGTTGCCGTAACAGAGGGGTTATTACATATGGTATCGGAGTGGTTTCAACCCTACGACATTAGACCATTATGCCTTCCAATGTGTTAAACAAATGATTAAAATCATATTGCTAATTTTATTTGAAAATTGTCCATGCAGGTAATCATGGTTAGAGGACTCCATGGAGGTAGACGACATGGTGTTGGAGGAAAAGGTGTGACGCATCTGATAGCATCCACACTAGAGGGGTCTAAACGCCAAAGAAAAGAAAAAATCATTGAACGGGAAAAAGTTGTTGTGGGAGATGTGGTTGGTATGATGATATCCTTCTAGAGGATGTGAGAAGCATTGATAAACCTCCTAGATCGAGATGAGGGAAGAGAATTTGTACCTAATGAGGGTTCACTGCAGGCTCTAGCTAGTTGTGTTAGCATACACAAAGAACTCGAGAAAGTGAATTTTCCTGAGTTCATGGGTTCCACAGAAGATTTAGCTACCGAGACATGGTTGGAGAACATGGAGATGTGCTTCACCCTTCGTAATTACACTTCTAACATGAAATTCCACATTGCAGGATTTCAATTGAAAGGGAGTGTTCTTCTATGGTGGAAGATGATCCTGCCTCAACTAAACATGGTTGTCGAAGACGTGTCATGGGATTTGTTCGAGGATTGGTTCTGGGAGAGGTAGTTATCCTAGGAATTCATTGAGCACCAACTCAATGATTTCAACACCTTATGACAGGGTGGCTGTATAGTACCAGATTATGAGGCTAGATTCATGAAGATACTTAGGTATGCCTCGGATTTGAACATAGTGAAGTTGAAGGTCAACGAGTTTTTGTTTGGCCTTAACTTCAAAATTCATGTGAAGGTGAGGATTGTAATGCCTCAGACATTGTCTGATGCAGTTTAGAAGGCCCTCATAGTTGAGGAAGAACTAAACAACGGGGGTCAGGGTAGGACTCCTTCTAGACTGACATGATAAACAACATCAGGATTGCATCAACATCAGACATCAGCCAGACAAACTTCAGGGCATCATCATACACCTAGAGGACCTATGTTCATGACACCATAATGACATACTCCTCAAGAGAGGACCACATCTACATCAGTTTAGGCTTGTTCAGCAGATTCAATGGACTAGGGTCATAGACTGCTAAGCCAACACATTCTATTTTGGGGACTAGAAGTACTAAAGCAAAGACTAGATATTGGACATGTGGAGAGCCACATTACTAGTGAGACTATTTGATTGAGAATGACAGAGTGGTCAGATCGACATGATCAACTATAGTTGGATATTTGGGCAAGGCCCATAGGATTCATGTAGCAGTGAATAACCGCCAGGCTGAGCACCAGTCCACAGTGCTCGAGACATTGAGTACAATCATTGACCAAAATTTTAGTATTTTGATAGATTCTGGTGCTAAAGAGAGATTTATATCTAGTGCAACACTAAAGAGAATTAAGTTAAAGGAATTTGAGTAGGATGAGTTTAGATACGCAGAAATTGCATCGCGTGCCAAACAAAAGGTTGGAGGAAAGGTTATAGACTATAGCATTAAATTGAGAGACTTTGTAATGAACATCAACCTATATTTTATGATCTTAGGATATTATGACATAGTGATCGGTCTAGATTAGTTGGAATCACATAATGCAATACTCAACTGTAAGACAAAACGGTAAAGTTTGAAAGATGATCTGGGATGAAGTAGAGTGATTAAAGGAAGAAACCAGGGAGTGTCATTGAGGTTTATTTCTTCTCTACAACTACATAAGAGCATGTGCAAAGGATGTAAGTTATATGAAATCATAACACTAAATGAACATGGCGAGAATGAATGATTAGAAAACCTTCATGTAGTACAAGAGTTTGCAGACGTGATCCTAGAAGAGTTACCAGGTTTGTTACCCGAACAAGAGTTGGAGTTTACAATTGACTTAAATACTGGAATTGAACCGATAGCAAGAATGCCTTATCGAATGTCAACTCCTAAATTAGAGGAGTTAAAAATGAAATTAAATGAATTATTGGACTTGGGACTCATACATCCAAGTGTATCGCCTTGGGGTGAACCAACTATTTTCATAAGAAAGAAGGATGGATCATGGAGACTTTGTATTGACTACCATCAGTTGAACAAAGAAACGATCAATAACCATTATTCATTTTTAAGAATAGATGATTTTTTTGATGAGATGAAAGGAGAAACGATGTTTTCAAAGATTGACTTGAGATCAAGAAATCACCAATTACAGATTAAAGAGGATGATATACCTAAGACCACATTTAAGATTAGGTTCGAACACTATAAGTTTACAATTTTACCATTCGGACGGACGAACAGCACAGTGGTATTCATGATCTGGATGAATAGGGTGTTACGTGAATACTTGGACAAGTTTGTTCAAGTATTTATTGATGACATACTGATTTATTCTCGAATGAAATAAGAGCATGACAAACATCTAATATTGGTACTACAATGTCTATAAGAAAACAAATCATATGGGAAACTATTGACATGTTCTTTTTACCAATCAAAGATTCATTACTTGGGACATATCATATCCGGTGAAGGTATCGTTGTGGATCTAGCAAGGGTTGAGGCTATTAAGGAATGTATTGCACCGATAAACATACAAAAAGTACACAACTTTATGGGTTTAGCAAGATACTATTGACAATTCATCGAAGGTTTTTTAAAGATAGAAAATATGATCATGGAATTGAAAAAGAAAAACAAGAAGTTCATTTGGACAGAGATGCACAAAATCATTTAAAAAACTTAAAGAGTTGTTAATGACAACCCCAATACTGAAAGTCCTCAACATGGACAATTAATTCTTGGCATGCACAGACACATCCAAGAAAGGTTTAGGTGGAGTTTGGATTCAAGTTAGTCGACTGATCGCTTATATTTCAAGCAAATTGAGAAATCATGAGGAGAACTACGCAACACATGACTTGGAGTTATTAGAAATGTTTTATGCATTGAGAGTTTGGAGACACTATCTGATTGGATGAAAATTAGAATTAAATACATATAACTATGGATTTCAGCATATGTTTACATAGAGTGACTTCAACACATGACAAAGATGTTAGTGAGAATTACTTAGAGAATATGACTTTGAGATTTCTTATATTAAGGGAATGATAAATAGGGTGGAATATGTGTTGAGTCAGAGACCATGCATATTCTCGGTAATACCTCTCAAGACGAATCTTCCAGAAAAGATTCTAAATATGCAGATAGACGATGATTGGTACAAGGAAATTAATGATAATATTGGACAAGATACCATGATGATACCTAAGTTTGAAGGATATACATTAGACAATGACATATTGTTGAGATATAACAATAGAATTTGCGTACATCCTAATGACGAATTGAAAAATTTGATCTTAAGTGAAGCACATCAAGCATTGTACATGGCTCATCTGGGAGTCACAAAGATGAAGGAAGACCTTAATCATTTATTCTTCTGGAAGGGAATTAAGGAAGACATAATTAGTTATGTGGAAAGATGTCTGGAATGTCAGTAAATGAAAGATGAACATAGACATCCAAGAAGATTATTATAGCCACATGTTATTCCGAAATCAAAAAGGGAGGTCATTTCGATGGAATTTATTTTTGGATTTCCATTGATGGAAAGGAGACACGATTCAATTTTCGTGGTAGTTGACACTCTCATGAAAAGTGCATACTTTATTCCTATACAGACGATGTATGAGGTGTCAAACATCATGATATTTTTTGTCAGTGAGATTGTGAGATTACATGGTGTACCAAGAAGGATCATATCGGATCAAGGATCAATGTCTACAAGACGATTTTGGACCAGTTTCCAAGAGGCCTTGGGAACTCAACTAAATTTCAGTAAAATGTACCACCCAGCAATAGATGGGAAAATGAAAAAAACCAACCAAATTCTAGAGGATATATTTTGTATGTATGTAATGGACCAACATAAATGTTCGGAAGATTTCTTACCACTAGTAGAGTTAGCATACAACAACAGTTATTAGAGTACAATTAAGATGGCACCGTTTGAGTTTCAGTACGGATGACCATGTTAGATACCATTGAGTTTTGATCGACTCGAGGATAGGGTTCTGGTAGGAACGGAGGTGATCCAAGAAATGGTATAACAAATACAATCGATAAGGAAGAGGATTAAAGAAGAACATGATTGGCAGAAGAGCTACGTTGATGCACATCGCATTTACCGCAATTATGAAGTTGGCGACCAAGTTTTATTGCGGGTGAAAGCGCACAAGAGTTCGATAAAGTATGGAAAGGGTGTAAAAATATCTCCTAGATTTGTGGGACCCTTTTAAGTTGTAAAAAAGAAAGGACCCATGGCTTATCAACTAGCCTTTTCTGATTCTTTGATGTGTATGCACGATGTATTTCATGTATTTGTTTTGAGACATTATATTAGTGATCCTACACATGTGATTGACATGAGTTATTGCGGGTGTTGGATGAGGGTGCTCTCATAAAGGAGACAATCCACATTCTAAGCCATCTCATTAGTCAACTACGGTGTCGAATAGTTGATTAGGTCAAGGTCCAGTGGGACAATTATAATACACACTCAACTACCTAGGATGATGCATATGATATGCGTCATCCGTTTCCTTACTTGTTTGATAGATTAGACATATAGATTTATTTTAGATACTTTTATTTACCTGCATTTATATATTGTACAAATTTGGGATGAAGTTTAAAACAAGAGGGGGTGTATATAACATCCCTCTCTATTAAGCACTATTTTATAGACTTATTCTTTGAGGACACTTGCTTGGAAGTGATCAGGTTATGGTACATGCTGATTTTGTTTCGATTATGGATTATACATGATGAGTATGATATGGTGTGACTTATTGTTTTCAATATATATGTATTGAAATATGTTATTGATGAGTTTACCTGAATGGATTGATACTCATTAAATGATAATCTGGGGAATAAAGACACAACTGAGAAAAACATTAAGAACACATTGGGGAATGTGAGGGAAATTGACTTTTTATTTAAAATAAAATTAGTAATTACTTGTTCAACTTGGAGAGAGTGTGAGAAGTGTGAGGGTGAATAATCATAATTTACTTAATTAAAAAGTTAATTAATTGTACATGTGGACATGTGCCACTGAGGAAAAATTCTATAAAACAAATGATGTAGATGGAAAATGGATCACACTTGTTATTGGTAAAGTAATGCTGCCAAAATATTTTTGGACTGTGTTTTACTTGTGAGAGTTTGCGGACCAAGTTTGAGGATAGATTGGTAGCTTTTCCTTGAGAGGCAAAATTAGAGCTATAGTATTTTTGTTTTTTGTACTTGACCCATTTTCAGCTCGGGGGAATAAGGGGGAAGAAGATTACCTCTAGCATTGGCTAGGAGGTATCGGTGAAGTCTATGCAATTAGAAAGTGGGAGGTCAGAAGGAAAGCCAAGTGCAGAAGAATATATTCAAGTCCATATTTGTCGATTACAATATTCTTATTCTAAAATTTCAAATTGTATCAAGATTTAATTTTTTTAACATATTTCTTACAAATTCGCCATAAACTGTGATTGTAATTCTAAAATCGAATTGGCAATTTCCTTGATGGTTCTTGGTGAAATCTATAAATGATTAATGGATGATAATAGATGTA
>JASDQU010105872.1:5285-24344 GCA_032191745.1 Picea mariana
AGAGGTGAAATTACATCATTGGAACACCCCCTCATAATTGCAGCTTCCTGAATACCAAACAAAGTGCAGAGCTTGATGAATATGGATTCAACTAAAGGTTTAGTGAAGATATCAGTAACACAATATCAAGCACGACAATATTCAAGGGAAACAATGTCATCATGAACTAGTTTTCATACATAGTGAGCATGGAGCTCAACATGCTTCATCTTACCATGAGCAATACGATTGTCAACAACATTTCAAACTCTCGTTGTCGATGCAACACTCTATCGACAATTGGTCGGAAATATTATTTATCTTACTCATAGTCATCCTAATATATCCCTTGTTGTTACTGTGGTTTCTCTATTCACGCAGGATCCAAGAGAAAACCACTAGAAAGCATTCAAATGCATCATTCAAAGTATGAAGGGTACCACTCATTTTGGTATCAAATATTGTTGTAGTTCAAATTATGTATTCAACTTCATCGACTTTGACTAGGTTGGTGACGAAGATGATCATAAGTCCACTTCCAGGTATGTGTTTTTCTATAGCACTGGACATTTGGTGTGGTCATGTAAGAAACAAAATCTAGTCTCTATATCAACTACCAGAGCTGAATATCATGGTGTTGTTTAAGCATGTACTGAAACCATTTGGATTCATTGACTTTTGAGCAAGCTTGGATTTCCTTTTCAGGCCTCAAATATAATCTTCTTTTATAATCAAATTTCCATACAAGATGCTGACAATCCTATTGTTCATAGTAAGATGAAGCATGTTGAGCTCCATGCTCACTATTTACAACAACTAGTTCATGATGACGTTGTTTCTCTTTAATATTGTTGTACTAAATATCAAGTTGTTGATATCTTCACCAAATGATGTAGGAGCATCTCAAGCGAGATAGCGCAGAGATAAAAAGACAGCTGGAAAAGCGCCTAGCGCAAATTTTGAAAATGTCTTGAAACATTAATGAAGCCATCAAGTGGAGGTACACTTGTAAAATGTAAATGGACCTTGAGCGATCCACTCTCATCCTTAGTAGATAGAAGGCATTTATAGTAGTTAATGAAGGTAGGTAGAATTGAATTCCTAGATTAGGTAGTTTAGAATGAGAGAGGGAAATGGGATATAGACACCCTCATTGTGTATTGTAACATAGAGGGAAATAAGAGAAGAATAGAATGAGATTATGCCAATTGAGAGCATAGAGAATAGAAGAGAAGAAGCAGAGATATGTGTAGACGAATTCCATGTACATAAGTTCTGGATTAATACAAAAAGGCTTTGATTCAGACTCATGGTGTTCAAATATTCTCTGCGTATGCATTTTTGAATGATGTGCTCATGAATGCTTTACTCTTTCTATCATGCAATTGATTTTATGCTATGTATGAATGATTTCTTGTTGAATGTTTGAAATCAGAGAGAGAGAGAGAGAGTAAGGGAAATGAGTTTCAATTGTTTCTCTATCTGAGCGAGAGTTCCTGCAAGGAGTGCAGTTGAATTGTCCACAAGGAGTACGTTGGAAAAAGGTTCAGAGGTTTGTCTCTGAAAGCTCAGACAAGATAGCTTTTGTTCTCATTCACTCAGAAGTGCAACTAGGCATAGGAGCCATGCAAGGTGTGTGCAGGCCGAGTAGAGATTCAAGTTTTGTAACCTGAGCGAAGTATTGAGAGACTAGTGCTACAGGGTGTGCGCAGAGTTGAAGGGAGTTCAACACTTGAGGTGTTTGAAGGATTGCAACAAGGAGTGCATGTAGTTGTCTTCTTCATTAAGACTCAAAGTCAGAGAAAGCTCAGAAGGGATAGAGTCTCCACAGTCGTCGAAAAAATCACAGAAGTTGTGCATTGGAACAATGAGAAGGCGTTGTGAGTTTGTGTCGCAGGTAGTTGAGTACCATGGGAAAACCACTTGGTAAAAAGTCGCAGAAGTCCTTGTGAAGAGAAGAGACGGACGGTCGGAATTCTCTGTGGAGAATTCACGAAGTCCCGTGAGCCGTCAGATCTCACGGAGGAGCAGGGGAGTTATGGCAAGTTCTTTTGAGGGGTTCAAGCTCAAGAGAAGTAGAGTTGTAGATTCAAGCCAATAGTAGCCGTTGGATTTACCTATGGATTTCTATTTCGTGGTTTCGTGAGTTGAAGTCCCAAAATATTTGTATCAAGACTCGCGAAATCACAAAGTGCGAAGTCCCAAGGGCGAAAGGATCGTGTGGGCCATAGGAATTAGCAGGGTGGACAGATGGTGCACTATCAACAAGGAAGTCAATTGCGTTGACCATTTTGGGGTTTTGTGGGGTGAATTTCCGAAACCTTTGCATCAGGATTTGTGAAACTGCGAAGTCTGAAATCCCGATAGAATGAAGATTTGTTGAAAGGTCAACCTTGTGAGTGCATCAGAGTTTTGGTAATTCGGACTTTGGGAGTCGAGGGGATGAGTTTCTTGACATCGCAACTCCCAAAATCACGATAAGGAGAAAGGCAATATAGAGAGAGAAAAGGCCAAGTGTCATAACTTCGGGTTTCGGGGGTCTGAGAGACAAGATGCTTGACCACAGGATTTGTGGAATCGCGAAGTCCGATCTCTCGAAGCGCGAAGGGAGATTCCTTGAAGTTTTGTTGTGGGTGCAGATTTCCTAAAAGGGAAATAGGAGAGCCATTGTCGGGAGCTCTTCGGGCTAGTGGAAGAGAAAAGATCCTGTGTACGTGGACTTTCGACCTACGGGTTGGGAGGGCTGCATCAGGTTTGGTATCAGAGTGAAGAAAGGTTTCTTTGCTTTCTTTAGCAGGGAAAAAGGAGAATTCAACATGCCACCGAGAATAAGGGACAGGAAAACACTCGATCCACCAGAGGAGAGGGAAATGTCGAAAAGAAGGGGTAGGCAGATTCCTGATCCAGCCATGGAGAGAGAGATGCGTGATCTACGCGGCCGACTTGAATACATGGAGACAACACAGAGGCGTACAGTCGATGCTGGGGATCTTAGTGATTCCGAAAGTGAAATTGAAGTTGAACATGAAGGGGAAGAAGTTGCACCCGAAGATGCAACAAACAAACACCTGATTAGGGCTATTGCAAGAATGGGTGCAAGAGAGAAAATGGACATTCCAGTTTATGAGGGGAATCTAGATGCAGAGGAGCTTCTAGACTAGATTAGAGATCTGGACACATATTTTGACTATGAAGATGTCGAAGAGGACAAGAAGGTCAAACATGCTGTCATGAGATTAAAGGGACATGCAACATTTTGGTGGGATGATCTACAAGCTGACAGATGCTGCAAAGGCAAGCAAAAAATCAAGAGTTGGGATAGGATGATTGCGAAGATGAAGGCGAAATTCATCCCCAGGGATTATCAGATTACTCTGTTTCGAAGAATGCAAAACTTGAGACAGAAGATGATGACAGTGAAAGAATACACTGAAGAATTCTACAGACTGAACATCAGGGCAGGTCATCAGGAAAGCGATGATGAAAAGGTTTCCAGGTACATGAATGGTCTGAGATATGACATTCAGGATGAGATGAGCATGGTAACCATTCGAACGGTGGAAGATGTTTATCAGATGGCTCTAAAAGTTGAAGAGAAGCTAAGCCGAAAGTAGGGTCAGAGAGGCCAAGGCAGAAGTCAGCCCAAAGGAAAATCAGTTGTCCAGGATAGAAGTCAGAAACCCAAGGAGGACTGGAAGAAACCTCAGACTCGAACTGAGAGAGGTGGAAGCTCACAACGAGGAAAATATGCTGAATAGAGAGGGCAACATACCGAACAGAGGGGAGATTATGCTGATAATAATACTTTTCCTCATACCAGAGGTAGAGGTAGAGGAAGAGGTGGAGTGATAACATGCTTCACATGCAGAAAGGTTGGGCGCAAGTCCTATGATTGTTTAGACAAAAAGAAAGAAGGAGATAAGACTCACGTCGCCGAAGCACAGAGGCGGAATGTTGAGGCAGAAGATGCTGAAGGCAGAATATCGTTGATGATGCGAAAAGCTCTTTTGACACTAGAGAAAGAGGTGGAGAGTTCAGTCCAAAGAAATAGAATTTTTCGGACTGCTTGCAAGACCAAGGACAGGGTATGCAAGGTCATTGTGGACAGTGGTCGCATGGACAATCTCATTTCAATGGAGATGCTAGAAAAGCTGGAGCTGGAGATGATTGACCATCCAAGCCCATACAGAGTTTCGTGGCTACAAAAAGGACATCAGGTAACTGTCACTAAACAGTGTTTAGTTGAATTCAATATAGGAGGATATAATGATAAGATACTTTGTGATGTTATTCCTATGGATGTTTGTCATCTACTGATGGGTAGACCATGGCAATATGACAGAAATGTGATTCATGATGGGAGAATGAACACATACACCCTAGAGAAGAATGGGAGAACTCACATGTTGCTTCCAATCAAGGATAAGAAGGTGAAACCAGAAGTAAGAAACACTGTACTTCTCATGAGTGGGAAGGAACTTCTTACAGAGGTTAAGAAGAAGGAGGAACCGCAATTTATTGTGGTCAGGAAGCCAAGGATTGTTTTAACCAGCACAAGGGTAGATGATTTACCAGAAGAGGTCCAGGAGCTACTGAAAGAGTTCACTGACATAGTAGTGGACGAAATACCTTGCTCGTTGCCACCGATCAGAATTATAAGTCATCATATTGATCTCATACTAGGATCCAGTTTTCCAAACAAAGACGCATATAGATTGACGCCGCAAGAGAATGAAGAGGTCAAAAGATAGGTCTAGGATTTGTTGGACAAAGGTTTGGTCAGGGAAAGATTGAGTCTGTGTGTTGTTCCGATAGTACTCAGCTCGAAGAAAGACAGAGGCTGGAGGATGTGTACTGACTCGAGGGAGATCAACAAAATAACCATCAGGTACATATTTCCATTTCCAAGGATGGATGATCTGATGGATTGCTTGAGTGGAGCAAAATATTTTTCGAAGATTGATTTGAAAAGCAGATATCACCAGATTCATATGAGAGAGGGTGACGAATGGAAGACAACATTCAAAACCAATGAAGGGTTGTATGAATGGCTTGTTATGCTATTTGTCTTAACAAACGCGCCGAGTACTTTCATGAGGTTGATGAACGAAGTCCTAAGGGAGTTCATCGGAAAATTTGTCATTGTGTATCTGGATGACATACTGATTTTCAGTAAAACAGTGGCAGAGCATCTGAAACATTTGGCTACAGTGATGCAGAGGTTACAGCAGGAGAAGCTGCTGATAAACATGAAGAAATCCTCATTCATGAAGACAGAGCTCATTTATTTGGGTTTTGTTATTTCTGCAGATAAGTTGAGGATGGATCCAAATAAGGTGGAGGTAATCAAAAATTGGCCATCACCGAAGAATATCTTTGAGGTGAGAAGTTTTCATGGATTGGCTAGTTTCTACCGAAAATTCATCAGGAATTTTAGTGGAATTAGTGCACCGATGATGGATACAGTGAAGAAGAGACATAAATCTTTTCATTGGACAGAAGGAGCTGAGAAGAGTTTTAATCTGTTGAAGAGGAAAATCATGGAACAACCAATTCTGGTGTTGCCTGATTTCCAAAAGACATTTCAAGTGAAATGTGATGCAAGTGGGTTTGCAATAGGGGCAGTCTTGAGTCAAGAAGACAGATCGATAGCATACTTCAGTGAGAAGCTGAATGAAGCTAAAGTGAAATACTCCACTTATGATAAAGAGTTTTATGCTATTATACAAGCTTTGAAGAAATGGAGACATTACTTAATTCCCAAGGAGTTTTTCTTATACAGTGACAATCATGCACTGCAATTTGTGACTCAACAAGAGAAGTTGAATCAAAGACATGTTAAATGGGTTGAATATATGCAAAATTTCACTTTTGTGATTAAACATATTTCTGGTACTGCTAACAAAGTTGTTGATGCTTTGAGCAGGAAGTGTTTGCTATTGCAGGAGTTCAGGGTCAAAACGTTGGGTTTTGATGATCTCAGGGACATGTACAGGGATGATCTAGATTTTAAATGGGCGTACGAAGCAATTGAGAATCCAATTCTCGGAGATAAAAGACAATGGGCAGAATACATGATCGAGGAAGGATTACTATTTAAAGGTAATCAACTTTGTATTCCAAAATGCTCCATGAGGGAGAATTTGCTAAAGGAGAAACACAGTGGAGGATTGGATGGGCATTTCAGTCACGACAAGATGTTTGCAAAGTTGAATGAGTCATATTTTTGACCAAGAATGCAAGCAGACGTCAAGAGGTTCGTGGACAGATGCAGAATTTGCCAGCATTCGAAGGGAAAGAGACAGAATGAAGGGTTTTATCAACCGTTACCCATACCTGAAAAGTCGTGGGATGCAGTCAGCATGGATTTCATATTGGGGTTTCCAAGAAAAAAAAGAGGGTTGGACTCAATATTTATGGTGGTGGATAGATTTTCCAAGATGACACACTTCATTCCATGTCAGAAGACCAGTGACAAAACTCACATTGCGAATTTGTTTTTCAAAGAAGTCATTCGACTTCATGGCTTGCCAAGAAGCATAGTTTCGGATCGAGACACTAAGTTCGTAGGATACTTTTGGAGGACCTTATGGAAGAAGCTGGGGACTAACTTGTCATTTAGTTTGGATTATCATCCTCAAATGGATGGATAGACAGAAGTGGTAAACATAAGTCTGGGAGACTTGCTGAGAAGCCTAGTGACAGAACACCATAGCCAGTGGGACAACATATTACCATAGGTAGAATTTTCTTATAATGACTCAATTAATAGAAGCACGTGGTAGAGTCCATTTCAGATTGTCTATGGCATGCAACCAAGAGGAATTTCTGAATTGAGGGATTCAGAATAGAATACGATTAGGAGCACTAGTGTAGAAGATTTCGCAGAGGCGATGAAGGAACTTCACAGCCAGGTGAAGGAACGATTGCAGAGTTCGAGCCAAGAATATAAGCGCAGAGCAGATCAACACAGGAGACAACTTCAATTTGAGGTTGGTGATTTGATTCTGGCACATTTGAGAAAAGAAAGGTTCCCAATAGGAACATATAATAAACTGAAGATGAAGAAAATCGGACCATGCAAGGTCTTGAAGAAATTTGGGGCAAATGCTTACGAGATTGAATTACCCGATGGGATCAGAATTTCTCCGATGTTCAATATCTCAGATTTTTACCCATATAAAGATGAAGAAGCAAGGATAGGAAATGAATAGCCAGAGGTCCACTGGAAAAAACAGATGCCAATTACAGAAAAGCTGCAGATGGAGTGCATACTAGACAAAAGGGTCAGCAGGAAGACTAGGCAAAAGCAATACTTTGAATATTTGGTCAAGTGGAAGGGCCATCCAGTTGAAGATGCCAGCTGGGAGAATGAAGAAGAGATCCAAAGGCATGGACACACCATATGTGAGCTCATGGATAGGAGCCCATGAAAATTTTCAAGGAAGGGAGTATGATCTAGGAGCATCTCAAGCGAGCCAATGCGGAGATAAAAAGACAGTTGGAAAAGCGCCCAGCGCAAATTTTGAAAATGTCTTGAAACATTAATGAAGCCATCAAGTGGAGGCACACTTGTAAAATGTAAATGAACCTTGAGCGATCCGCTCTCATCCTTAATAGATAGAAGGAATTTATAGTAGTTAATGAAGGTAGGTAGAATTGAATTCCTAGATTAGACAGTTTAGAATGAGAGAGGGAAATGGGATATAGACACCCTCATTGTGTATTGTAACATAGAGGGAAATAAGAGAAGAATAGAATGAGATTATGCCAATTGAGAGCATAGAGAATAGAAGAGAAGAAGCAGAGATATGTGTAGACGAATTCCATGTACATAAGTTCTGGATTAATACAAAAAGGCTTTGATTCAGACTCATGGTGTTCAAATATTCTCTGCGTATGCATTTTTGAATGATGTGCTCATGAATGCTTTACTCTTTCTATCATGCAATTGCTTTTATGCTATGTATGAATGATTTCTTGTTGAATGTTTGAAATCAGAGAGAGAGAGAGTAAGGGAAATGAGTTTCAATTGTTTCTCTATCTGAGCGAGAGTTCCTGGAAGGAGTGCAGTTGAATTGTCTGTGTTATCACTTAGTTTGTAGGATAGGTTTAATAGCTTGAAGGCAATAGTCAAACTGGTGTAACAGGAGCTTCCCCACCCATTGTCACCTCGATGGGGAGCTCTTTCTATTCAGGGAGGCTAATCCCAAGGGAGACGTCCCTAGTAATCTAGGGTTCTGAAAGGTATTAAGGTTTAAAGGGTCAAGCTGAGGGTTTCCTTTCACAGATTACTGCCCAAAGAGATAGTCAAAGAGAAGGTATTCCACTGAAAAGGGCATCTGTTTGCGAGACAAGGCAAATAAAACTAAAACGTGCAAGCAGTGATTAGTACTTCAATTGCTAATGACTATCTTCAATATATATGAGAAATAATAACATGTAATTATTGACGAAGTCAATGATTGCAAATAAAGATAATGACTTATAATATTACTTCTTCAATAAATACAAAAAGGTACTTCCATTCAATGTACAAAATCAATCCTTATGTTATCACAACGCATTAAATGTGCTCATACATATATATTGTTGCTGCGTCACTATGCTACTAAGGGTGTCGTCAGCCCTAATCTAGGTTAGTTTTGGCAAATATTGAGGTGAACGTTTTGTCAAATAAGCCAAGGAGAATATTCAACACTTCAATATCTATCAACAGATGACTTAGCCGCAATTTTAATACCAAGCAAACGTTCATAAAAGGAAAGACGTCATCTTAGGGTTAGGGTTAGTAAGTCGCTAGGGTTAGTTAGGGTTTCAATTTAAGAGAGTTTGAAAGCTTGTTTTACACTATAGACTCACAGTTGCAATTTTAGACTAGTGCCTTGGGTAAATGGAGTCAAAGAGAGAGGCTAAAGGCTTGGAAAGATTTAAACTTAAGGACGAGAGAGTTAGGCTTAATGGTGCTGCAATGGAAGGGCCACCAAGTCAAAACCCTAAGGGGAGGAGGCTCATTCCGGTGTCGCTTAAGCTAGGCCTCATGCTCCTCCCTCTTTCCTTAAGACTCTTTGGCAAAAACGGCTAGCTTTAAAATATAATTATAGGGCTGAAAAGTGTTGTAGAGCCAAGGCTCTTCAAACCCTAAAAGATCAAAACCCTAGGTGTAAACTTAATTAGTCCTAGGACGTCTTCCTTCTTCAATTTATATTCCAAATATAACTCAAAAAAAGAAGAACTAGTGTAGCAATGGCTAGGCTATATTCTTCTAAATCAAATGGCTAAACAAGTTTTTATCATGGGGACATAAAGCAAGGACCTACTTGTGTGCTTGCTCTCTAGGGTTTCAATGATTAAGCATAAAAATAACAATGTAACCATACATGTAAGATATCAAACCTACAACCATTCAATCAAGAAGTTTTGTATGAAAAACACACTTACAAATTCATGAAGAGCTTATCAAACCCTAGTTGTAACACCTTCCAATGATAAAAACACCATACATATGCCAAAGATAATCCTCCCAAGTGTAGCGCCTCAACTCCAAGAGCCAATAATCCAAGACAAAAGACTAAAAAGAGATCTCTCACAAGAGAGTGAGTTGTGTTATCCAAAATGAGGCTCAACGTCCTCAATTTATATCATCCAAATGACCTTTAATTACAAAATAGGTCATTAAAAATAGCTGACAAGGCTGACTTAACAATATTCCATTATTTGTCACATTAAATGCTAAAATGTCAAAGTAAGAGCTAAAAAGGGAGACGTCATGCCCCTTTGAGGGAGACATTGGCCCTTTTTGGGCATCATCAGCATCCAGAAGGCAAAACATTGGCCCTTCTAGGGCTCCTGCAGGCTGCCACACATGCCAAATGATCCAAGCACACTGCCACATCTTCTAGAAAATGTCCAGCTTGCCCTGGGTGGCATCCCGTCCATCAAATCCATCATATCATCTGCAGGGGGTGATCCCCCCTAGGTCGATCTCTGTCAAAGTGTCCTGGTGAGGGCGTCCTTCTGTCTTCTTCATGCAAGGGCTCATCATGACATTGTCCTGCCTCTGCCATCCCAGCAACCATCTGATGGGCTCTTCAGCCCCATGGAGATCCGAGCTAATCATCTCCCCATGTGTACCGGTCCTCTGGCACCTGTCCGCTGGGTATGGTCCTGCACATCAAAGACTATGCCCTCCATGGGCTCATTAGTCCCAGAGATCATAGCAATGTAAATCATATTTTATCATTAAAGTTATCAAATAAATGCATGAAATCCCTAACATATCATCTAAGAGCTCAAAGATATTACATAGATCTACTATACAAATCTAAGGAAACCGAAAGAACAACCTATTGGGCTAACACCCACAAGAGATGGAAAGTTTCTTCAGAAGATCATTCAAGCCATGTTTCACGAGGTGATATGGTTTTAGGGATGTCCAGTCACAGTAAGACCAAAGGCGGGTGTTGTCTATGGGTGCCTTTGTAGGAGGTGAGCTGTACCCGTCATGGATGCAATTTTTCCAAGCCCTTTATTGCCTTTATCTTTTATTTATTGCTTTTCTTTCTTTTTTACTTCAAGGTCTGACCAGAGGAAACTGCCTTGGCTTGGTGACCAGAGCTAATAGTGTTACCCATTGGTATCTTTGCAAAAATGAGAAGGTTGGCTCGTGATGAGACCCCGTTTCCCTTGGCCATGCAACCAGAGGTCACTACCCTGGCATGGTGACCAGATAGTGGCAGTGTCATACCACTGGATACCTATGAAAATAATGGGCCAGATCGTGATGAGACCTCCCATCCTCTTGGTTAGGTATTGTTTTATTATTTTTCTTAGTGTCCCTTTAGTTTCTTATCGAGAGGCTTTTTATTGCCTTCTTGGGGATCCTCTGGGCGAAGCATCTCTAGGTTTTATTTCCTATGGATTTTATCTTTTACCAGCTTCTTTTACCCCCTGGGCCTTTATCCCCTTCTTCCCACAAGACAAAGTGTAACCCGCAAAGGTCATCCTAATGGTCGGACTAGGGGAATGGGATAGATGTGTGGGGTGTAAGATGTTAAATGACAAAAATGGTGGGAGTGGATGATGGCTCTGCAAATCCCCCTCGGTGGATAACCAAAACCCATGAATATCAACTTGCTAAGTCACCCCATCAGTCACCCCAACAATGGTCAAGTGGATTAGTGTAAGATCCAAGCAGTCATTAGAAATGAAAGGAACTTAATGCATATATAAGAGGGTTATAATGATCAAATATGACACATACCATGATACCTCAGACCAATTACCTCATGAAGCAAGAGTCCTCTCTGATGCAAGTCCAAGATGGTGGTGATGGAGGCTGCTACTGCTAATAGGACACATCTGGCGAAGAAGAAGAAAGATGGGCCCTCCAGGGCCATGCTCAGGTCAATCCTGTTCTCAGTACTACATGTCTAGGACCTGTGGGCCTCAAGACATGATTTCCTAGCTATCCCTAGGTATCTGGGATAACATCTGGCTCCAACTCGGGGATATGTGCTAACTGTAGAGCACATGAGAACCTCAACAATCTCTGGCATAAACCTATAGAATTTCTCACACTTTGACAAGAAAGAATCAGCGACAAAAGGTGGGGTGGTATTTCCACCCCGCATAATATAGCGTGTGCATATAAAATAATCATGAATTCAAATAGAAAGTAAAATACTTACCTGTACTTACCTGCTGGCTGCATGTTGGTGTAGTCAAACAACCAATGAAGCCAATCTAGTAACGTCCCTTGGTACCTGCCTTTGTGCTTCATCATAAACCAAAACAGTGATACATCAAGCACAAAAATATCATGAGTTATAATATACATCATATCATCGGAAAATTCAGAATCTAACTCATGGAGGCAGGTGGAAGGGATAAAATCCTGCCAAGTCCATCTCTGAGAAAAGTACTTGATTCTATCCAAGAAAAAGTTATGCAAAATACAAGGTTCAGATGACCAACTCAAAGGGCCTGTAAACTGGTTACCTAGGTCATCCTCACACTCTGGAGTCAAGGAAAGAATCGACAAGGATTTAGAATACTACTGACAAACTATCAAGTGAAGGTTGAAAAACTGATTGGAGCTAGTATTACCCAACCAACCCTTGGAGTCTAGGGTTTTCCCAGGAGGAAACTCAACATGAAAAAGGTATTTCCCAACTACACCTTTAATGGAAAAGCATGGCAAAGTGATAACAGGTGGTTGGGGTGAAAAGTCATGAGAGACCTTCTTCAGGCAAACAATGTCCTTACTTGTGTCAAAATCTGAGCACAACGGTGGTTGGCAATCATCTTCATGAAAAGAATCCAAATGCTCAGAAAGGTACTCATCAAAAATCTCAAGGTAAGACTGAAAGTCATCAGAAGAATAAGGTACTAGGTCATCCTTGGTTTTTTGAAAGGTACATGTAAAAATCTCATCTCCTTGTTGCCATTGGTTGGAAGTAATCTGTTGTGGCAACGAAAACGACTGGGAATGACTCTCAGTGTCATAGATGGGATTTAGGTCATAACCAACTATATCCCACCTACGTCTCCCAACATGTATGAACTCATCAATATTATCAACAGTGTCACTATCTGTGTCATATCATGCAGGATTTGAAAGATTTGAAAATTCATCCTCCTCTTCCTTTTCATCACAAGGCAAAGCATCATCAAAATTTAGAAGAGGAGGGTAACTCATTGTTTCTTGTTGCGCAGGAACTTCGAGGACTTTGGTGTTTTCAGCATGTATTATGATCTCATCCTTGGGTATTATTCCTTCTTCTTCAAATGAAAGGCCTGTTTCTTTGATTTCACAGCAATGATCATCAACTTTGCCCAAATCTTTCTTTTCCTCTTCATTCTTTGAATCAAGGGACATAGCATCATTAGAATTTTGAAGTGGAAAGTAACTAACCTCGTCTTTACTTTGTTGTACAGGAGAAATAGTTTCTTGGATGACTTCATCAGCGGGATGAGCACAGGTGGATACTTCATCATCTTGTTCCAGTTCCATCTCCTCGGCCATGTCTTCAATCATCCCATGTTGAATGATGGTCTGCTTCCCTTCCTCTTGGAAATCATCAACAAGGTTTTCATGGGAATACAAAATTTCCATAGTAAGAGTACCTGTAGTGAAGAGGTCTTTCATCCCTGATGAGAAGATATTATGTTCAATTTCTTTAGCCATGCCATAAGCTTCATCGAGCGTCTTTGGGGCCCTTTTACTGAGGGGCAAACCTAGGTGTGCCAAGATCGCATGGGTATAGAGATGGACAACATACTCTCTTTCATGGCGATGGCTTGCCGGAATTTGATATAGAGTGCCCTCAAACCTACTCTGGAAGTCAAATAGTGTTTCATTCTCACTTTGTTTTATATCCTGGATTTTTTTTTGTAGTATTGGGATGTCTTCTGACTGAATGCCCCATTCTTCAAGAAAGACTTCTTCCAACTAGTCGATAGAGGTGATGCTAGCATTAGGAAGGTTATCATACCACTTTTTAGAATTTCCATGAAGAGTGTTTGAAAAAAGCTTCATCACTACATCTTCAGCATCATCATCGACAGGGTTGAGCACAAAGTAAGAATAAAATTCCCTCATATGAAATTTAGCTCTTTCCCCATTGCCACCAGTGAATTTAGGGAACCATCTCTTGGAAATAGGGGGCATTTGTCTTGGGTATCCTGGGATTTTGCTCATGTTTAAAGGTTTATATCTCTCGGGATCCCATTGTGAAGTCATTGTTGGCTTCGTCATCAGTGGAGTCGCCAGATAGTTTTCTTGAAACTACCAAAGAATAGGGGGAAAAGTTGTAGTGGAGTCGCCAGGTAAGCTTGTAAGAAAGGTCCTCGAGGCAAGGCTTACCAAAGGATTTGTTGTTGAGGAAGATTGACTCAGTGTTCCCCGGCAACAGCGCCAAAATGTTATCTCTCAGTTTGTAGGATAGGTTTAATAGCTTGAAGGCAATAGTCAAAATGGCGTAACAAGAGCTTCCCCACCCACTGTCACCTCGATGGGGAGCTCTTTCAATTCAGGGTGGAAAATGCCAAGGGAGACATCCCTAGTAATCTGGAGTGCGTTGACAAAAGGTTCAGAGGTTTGTCTTTGAAAGCTCAGACAAGATAGCTTTTGTTCTCATTCACTCAGAAGTGCAGCTAGGCACAGGAGCCATGCAAGGTGTGTGCAGGCCGAGTAGAGATTCAGATTTTGTAACCTGAGCGAAGTATTGAGAGACTACTACTGCAAGGTGTGCGTAGAGTCAAAGGGAGTTCAACACTTGAGGTGTTTGAAGGATTGCCGCAAGGAGTGCACGCAAGAGTCTTCTTCATTAAGACTCAGAGTCGGAGAAAGATCAGAAGGGATAGAGTCTCCACAGTCGTCGAAAGAAGCACAGGAAGTTGTGCATTGGAACAGTGAGAAGGCGTTGCGAGTTTGTGTCGCAAGCAGTTGAGTACCATGGGAAAACCACTTGGTAAAAATTTGCAGAAGTCCTTGTGAAGAGAAGAGATGGACGGTCGGAATTCTCTGTGGAGAATTCACGAAGTCTCGTGAGCTGTCAAATCTCACAGAGGAGCAGGGGAGTTATGACGAGTGCTTTCGAGGGGTTTAAGCTTAGGAGAAGTAGATTCATAGATTCAAGCGAACAGTAGCCATTGTATTTACCTGTGGATTTCTATTTCGGGGTTTCGTGAGTTGAAGTCCCAAAATCTTTGTATCAGGACTCGTGAAATCACAAAGCGTGAAGTCCCGAGGGTGAAAGGATCGTGTGGGCCATAGGAATCAGTAGGGCAGAAAGGTGGCGCACTATCGATAAGGAAGTCAATTGCATTGACCATTTTGGGGTTTCGTGGGGTGAAGTTACAAAACATTTGCATCAAGATTTTTGAAACTGCGAAGTCTGAAATCCCGATAGAATGAAGAGCTATTGAAAGGTCAACCTTGCGAGCGCATTGAAGTTTCAGTAATTCAGACTTCGGGAGTTGAGGGGATGACTTGCTTGACATCGCAACTCCCTAAATCTCGATAAGGAGAAAGGCGATATATATAGAGAAAAGGCCAAGTGTCATAACTTTAGGTTTCAGGGGTCTGAGAGACAAGATGCTTGACCACAGGATTCACAGAATCGTGAAGTCTGATCTCCTGAAGCACGAAGGGAGATTCCTTGAAGTTTTGCTGTGGGTGCAAATTTTCTGAAAGGGAAATATGAGATCCATCGCCGAGAGCTCTTCAGGCCAGTGGAAGAGAAAATATCCTGTGTACGTGGATTTTTGACTTGTGGGTTGGGAGGGCTGCATCACCAAACCTTTAGTTGAAGCCATATTCATCAAGCTTCACACTTTGCTTGGGATTCAAAAAGCTGCAATTATGGGGGGGTGCTCTAGTGATGTAATTTCACCTCCTAAACCATCAAATATGTGTGATGATGGGGGGGTGTTGGAACATCAAGAATTGATGGTTCATCACACATATTCTAGGTTCAGTTGGTTGAGAGGTTGATCTACATCTGGACACAATAGGTTGATTAGTCAACATGATATTTTGTCAGACAGTCAACAAATAGTCAAAGATATTAAGGAGGTGGATAGACCAACCTTTCATTCGACTATGAGTTAGACATATAGTCAATCGAGTCCACTTCCGAAGAGAAGACTTGCCGGAGCATATTTTGTGGGACCAACTCTAACCGTCGATTGTTGTATGTGGACAAGATCTTGCAGATTTTGTGGGAATCGTTTGGATCGTCATGCTATAAAAGAAGGCCCTTTTGGTTATTATTGATATGGAGTGATTTGATGTTTCCTATGATCATGCATATCAAGATGTGAAATATGAATTGTCATGTTTTGATAATAGTGTGTTGTGATTAAGTGTTGTAATGGTGTCTTTAGACACCACCTTTCTTTTTCAAAAATTTTCAAGAGACTGTTGGATTGACAAACTGATTGTACTTTTGCATTCTTGTCTAGTCAAATCATCAACTAGTTGATGTTGTCTTGTAGTCTAGTCGATTGATCGTCTGGGACCATGTTTTGATAATGGATTTTGAAACCATTTTTCAGTGGATGACTTCTCTTTGGCCTTGATCCATTTCGATGATTATCAATATTCCTTATGAGTGTTATTTTCTCATCTTGTGGTAATCTTTTGCAGTTGGAACAAATTCATGGGGGAATGTTGCGGAATTTATTTTCATCCAAGATGAGTTTACGAGGGGGTGTTGGAACATGTGGTTCCTTTGTAACCTCATATTTTTGGATTGTTTGGGTAAAACAATTCTTTAGGTCGAAGACCAACTAAACCCTCAATTGACCATGCCCACTTATGAATTATTGATCCACGTTTTATGGACAGGTGTAACCAGCTTCACCTGTGTCTTTCGAGTTTGTTCCATGACCAAAACTATTTATAGACGATCATTCAGGTTAGTCTATGATCAAATTATCATCTTAGATTGTAAAATCATCTTGGGAGATATTATGTCACTCCTTTAGAGACTTGTGCTTCAGTGCTACGGTGTCTTTCGACACCACCACTTCTCTTGGATCAGTTGTCCTCTGCATTCAATCCCTATCCTAACACACATCAATTGTTTTCTTAATGATTTGGATCAATATTTTTTTTGTATATTCAGCGAAACCATTTCCATGGGGATAGTAGTTTGAATATTGTCCCATTATAATACCAAATTCCCCACAAAATTTGGTAAAATTTAATCCGATAAATATTGATCCATTGTCTGTGACAAACTTTGATGGAACTCCAATCTTGACAAAATATTCTCTTTCAGAAAATTTATGAGTTCTTCATAATCAACCTTCTTGAGGGATACAACTTCTTACACCTTTCTAAAATAGTCAGTTTCAGTAAGAATATAAGAATGTCCTTTGTTGGACTTAGGATTAATTATGCCAATGACATCAAGTCCCCACTATACAAAAGGTTCTTCAATTGTTAGAGAATGCAATGAAATTGTTGCTATTTTCATTTTTCTAGAAAATCTTTTGCAAGAAATACACTTTCTGATCATTGCATATGAATCTTTAAAAATGGTTGGCCAATAATAACCTACTCTCATAATTCTATGTGTTGTAGTTGGAGGTGCAAAATGTCCTCCACAATTTCCTTCATGAAATTCAACAAGCACCTTTTGGGATTTCATTGAATCAATACATCTTAGCAACATCCCATCAAAATTTCTTCGAAAAAAGTATTTCAGAAACAAGTACATATTGGTTTTATTTCAACTTTATTTCCCTTATTTCTTTTGGAGACATGCCATTTGGGAATTGGCCATATTTTAAATATAAAATGATATCCTTATAGAATTCTTTCATGGAGGAATAATATCCTATTGAAATTGATATAACCCCATTTAGTGAATCAATCCCTGCCATAATTTTGAACAACCCATGTCTTTTCACTGCTTTCAATGTCTTCATCTCAATGTCATATTCTTGAATTTTTGCAATCCCATTTACCCATTTCCCTTCTCTTAATTGTTCATTAAAGAGCATTTTCACTGGACATGTTGGAACATACAATAAAACATGAGATGACAAGATGTAAGTTTTGAAGTGTGCCACTTCTTTAACCAAAGAAAGAGCTTACTTCTCTATTTATGAATATCTCAACTCATAATCATGTAAATTTTTACTCATAAAAATTATTAGAATTTCTTTTCCTTTGAGATTTAGTTCTGTTAAAATAGAAGCAATGGTCTCTTCTGAAGCAAAAGAATATATGATAAAATGTTTCTTAAAGTTTGGACTAACAAGAAATGGAGCTAAAGTAATTGCATGCGTGATCTTAGTGAACACTCTTTGAATTTCTTGCATCCATTCAAATTTATGATCCTTCTTCAACAATAAACTTGTTGGTTTCACAATGGTGGCGTAATCTAATAAAAATCTCCTTACAAAGTTTATCTTCCCCAAAAATTATTGTACTCCTTTCCTAAACGTTGTAGGGCTCAATTCCTTGATATCTTTGAATATATTTGGATCGATGTAGATTCTTTCTTCACTGACTATATGTCCCAAGAGTTTTCCCTATGAAACTACAAACAAACATTTCTTGGCATTTAGAGATAATCCATATAATCTACATCGCTCAAATACTTTCCTTAAATGATCTATGTGATTTTCTCTTACTCTATAATGAATGGTAAGATCATATTGATAATCAACCATAAATTTTCCAATTATATCTTTGAAGGAATGATCCATTTCGCTATGAAAAGTGGGTCCAACAATTTTCAAAGCCAAAGGGAATATGTACATATGAATGTCTCCCAAGGTGTGATTAAAGAAGTTTTAGGAATCTCTTCCTCTACAAACAATACTTGATTATATCTAGAGAAACCATCTAACATAAACGTCAAAGTTGAACTAGTCACTCAGTGCAAGAGCATTTCCATGTTAGGGAGGGGATAATTATCTTTAATACTTTCCTTGTTCAAATATGTAAAATCAACACAAATATGAATATCCCCACTTTTCGTTCCCACCATAACAGGGTTTGAAATCTATTCAGAATGTACAATCATAAAAATTATTTCGAATTTTTTCAAATTTTCCAACTCAATGTTTACCAGGGGTTTTGATTTATGATTCAAAATCCTTCATTTTTTCCTAACTAGATATTTTCCTTCTTTCACTGGTATGATATGTTGAAATATTGATTTAGCATACTCCTTCAAGTCATCATACATGTTGGAAAATTGGTTATCATTGATGTCAATCCTGAAGAAGTCTAGAAGCCTCTAGAACGATGGGTGTATTTGAAGAAGTATCCAAAGTGGTCCCCTTTAGAAATAGCTTTAAGCATGTCCCTCATGGGAAGATGCTATGAAGAAGTCTATAAGAAGCCATGGAAATATGGTTAAGTGGTTAAGAAGACTCAGAGGCATGGTCATGAAGCCTAAATTTAATTGAAGAAAAATAACTTGAAGGACATTGCAAATGCATTCAGAACTATCATAGATTGATATTCCTCATCATGTTGTTTCCAATGATAGATGGTATGCCACATGGTTACTCATGGTTGAGAAGTTATTGTTGGACACACCGACCACACTT